>WAAB01022998.1:94051-137806 GCA_013389865.1 Piaya cayana
GCTGCCCAGGGAGGTGGTTGATTCGCCTTCTCTGGAGGTGTTTAAGTTATGAGTAGACGAGGTCCTGAGGGACATGGTTTAGTGTTTTGTGGGAGTGGTTGGACTCGATGATCCAGTGGGTCTCTTCCAACCCGGTGATTCTGTGATTCTGTGATTCCAACCCAAACTATTCTATGATTCCTCCAGTGCTGATATATGGGCTGGAGAAATTTGCTGTTGAAGTTTCTGGTATAGTCACCTTCCTTACAAGCTATGCCTTTGAGCATGACTGAGTAAGCTGGAACAAGATGAAAAAGACAATCCCAAATTTTCTGCCAGTGCTTGAAATTTCTGATACCATTTTGAAAAGAAAACAAAGAGACAAGAAAATATTTTATTAGGAAATCTTAAGCATTATTTTAGTCTCAACTAAAAGCTAAGTTGCTTTGAAAAAGAGACAGCACTCTAAATACTGAAAGGTGCCTCTGTTCTGCTGCAGACATACTTAAAAGACAGCATGAGAACAGTTAGATACCAAGCATTTTCTTTAACGGGCACTTTTAACCAAAACCCCACCCATCCTGAAATGGAAAGTTAAGATTCTATAGGAAATGTAATTACAAACCTCTTTGATTTGTTGCTTTTGCTACATACTTTCTTCTATCCTGCAGCTTCTCCCTAGTTTCTTGGAGTGTTTCAAATTCTGGAGCATAGCACACATGCAGCAAGCTACCAAAGAAACTTTGATCGTCCATTTTTTTCTTGGCCACCCTGAAGGGAATTAAATTGTATTGGAAAAACTGAGGATTTTACTTCAACTCTTTATTTACAATCACTTAAGATTCTAGAGAAGGTATAAAAGAATAAGACAGCAAGAGGCAGACACTGCCTTGTCCAATACCTTGCACACTGCAGTTTTTGGAATTTTATAAGATAAACTTCAGTAAATTGCTCTGCTGGGTATTCATCTAGGGCATGATACTCTTCAATGGCACCATATAATGCAAATTGTTCAACTAGCTCCTTCATAACACCTAATGCAGGAACTCCTTGTATTAGTAAATAACGAGATTCCAAGTTGATAGTATAAACCTGGAAGGGAGAGAAAAAAAGAGTATTAAAAGTGTTCCCGTTTTTGCTCTACTGCAAAAGTAACGAGTCTTCTCACTGCTCTTCCTTGAGTCCTCTCAGGATGGTGACAATCCCTTTCTATTTTGGCTCTAGACTCTTGTAGGAACAGTAAACGCACAGTTACCTGGGACCTGTTTGTCACTGAGAATGAACTGAACTCAAGCTTCCTACTTTAAGCAGGGCACAAATATAATTTCACTCCACCAGGTCAGAGGACTGCCATTCACTAAGTAAAATCTGTTAAGTCCCTGGCCAATTCCTTACAAGACTGACTAGTAACCAGTTAGTATAAGGCACTGTCAAAGTAAAGAACAGAACATTCTAAACTCTCTCTTGTTTGCAGGCAGAGCAGCCAAGCAGGTAAGACGCAGGGAGGGTAAAATAAAAAGAGCACCACGATTCCTTGCGGTAGGTGATGGGCATGCAAAGCTGCCTCCTTGCCTCCAGTCATCAAAGAGCATACATTTTTAAGACAGATACAAGATACTGAGAGAAACAAGGTCTTCCCCCAGTAGGTAAAAAATCTCAGCCAAATGACTTTCCTCTTTGTGTATTGACGGACACATAGCATGGACTAGGGAAAGGTCTGTGACACTCACTGCATACAACAGGAAGCTAAATGGTAAGATCAAAAGAAATTCAACATTAGTTTGTAAAAAAACCAAACACTTATACCACATGAGCTACACTTCTTTCTCAAAAAGACAGACAATGCAGGACAAAGAGAGAAGGACTCAGGAAACCAGCTCTCCAACCAGTTGCAAAAGATAATCTCTGCAAACAGGCCACATAAATTGTTCCTGCAACAGCAGCTTACTCCTGCCTGGTCTTTCTCTCAACTCAGCCCTAGAAGTGCCGTTACAGCACACTGCACACTAAGGGCACAACCCCCCCCCCAATCCAGCATTTTTTCCTGCTGCAGTGGAAGCTCGTGCTCTGCAAGAGAGGCACACAACGCACGCTGCTCCCTTCGTGTCCCCAGGAGCAGCCTTGCGGACGCGAGCCCTGCTGCATCCACCCTGCTACATGTTGGACAGTATCGGCCACACTCAGCTCCGAAGGTTTCCTTGCGCTGTCCTTAACCTTTGGGTTTACATTCGCACATAGCTCCCCTACTTGCGCGATGCCTGTTTCTAAGAGACCGGTTTAGAAAACATAACGTGGGGGCCGCCGGCCCCCGCAGACCCAACTCCAGCCTTTCCTTACGGGGCCCGCGGCCCGCCTGAGCAGCGAGGAAGAACCGGAGAGCCCACGGAACGGGGACAGACTCCGACAAAATGCGACTGGGCGGCGGCACAGCCGCAGCCGAGGGAAGGCGGGGAGCGCGGCTGGCGACTTCCCTGCCCCCAGGAAGTGGCGTCCGGCAGCCCCGTCTCCGGCAGGGGCAGCGCCCGGCCCCACTCCCGGCGGCCCCAGCCCCACCTTCACGGCGCGGGGCCACCGCCCCTCCCGGTACGCCGCGCGCGACTCGCAGACCGCCAGCTGAACGTGGTGCCTGCAGGCCTCGCCCAGCCCACCGCCGCTTCCGGCCGCCATCTTCCTATCAGCTCCCCGATGCGCCCCGTGCAGGCAGCTCTCGTCGCTTGCCGAGAGACCCGGAAACGGACAAAGCTGCCCTCGCTGTGGGTGGGAAAGCCCGGCAGGCAGAGCCGGAGCCCTCGATAGAAAAGCCAATCAGAGGCGGTGAATGGATGTGCGCCGCGTCCCATTGGTCGGCAGCGGGCCGCACCCTCGCCGCTGGGAGGGAAGGGGGCGGAGCGCGCGCCGGGCGCTGGGGCTGGCGGGATGTGGGGTAGCGGGCAGCCAGCAGCCGCCGCCGCTGTGGTGCTGAGCGGCGCCCGGGACTGCTTCCTGCACCTGCCGCCCGCGCTGGCCGCGCGCCTCCGCCTGCGACAGGTACCGCCGGGGCCGCGCCAAGCGGGGCGCCCCCGTCTGCGCGCCCCCGTCTGCGCGCCCCCGTCTGCGCGCCCCCGTCTGCGCGCCCCCGTCTGCGCGCCCCCGTCTGCGCGCCCGCGTGCGTGTGTCTGCGTCTCTGGATGTGTGTCTGCGTCTCTGGATGTGTGTCTGCGTCTCTGGATGTGTGTGTATCTGCCTGTCTGTATCTGTGTGCACGTGTGTTTGTGTGTCTGTGTGTCTCTGGGTGGGTATCTGGCTTGGGGTGTGTGTGTCTGTCTGTGTGTGTCTCCTTCGTTCCTCCTCGGCAGCGTTGCTACCCTTTTCCCCTTAATGAAATCAGGGAATTTTCTCCCAGCACAGCCCATTGCTGCTGGCACCTGTGTCTCTGTCAGCGTTGTGTGATTTATACCAGGCTGCACAGTAATCCAGTAACTGTGAACAAACCTTCCAGGGAGGGGGCAAATCCAAGCAGACACATGATTCTTGGAGTACCTAAATCATTCCTTGTGTATAAAGGGGCTGCTGTCCTGCAAAGGCCCATTAAGCACACAGATCAGTTGCTGGCAGCATGCCTGAGATGCTAAATATCACTTCAGATGTGAAAACAAGCAATACCTGCTTGTACACTGGAGAAGTGGGCTTGTTTGAACTCTCATAAGGTTCAACAAAGCCAAGTGCAAGGCCCTACACCTGGGTAAGGGCAACCAGCAGTTTGAGTACACAGTGGGGGATGATGTGATTGAGAGCTGCCCTGTGGAGAAGGACTTGGGGATGCTGGTTGATGAGAAGCTTGACATGAGCCAGCAGTGTGTGCTCACAGCGCAGAATGCCAACCATAGCCTGGGCTGCACCAAAAGAAGAGTTGGCCAGCAGGTCGAGGGAGGTGATTCTGCACTTCGATTCCTCTCTTGTGAGACGTTATGTGGAGTATTGTGTCCAGTTCTGGAATCCTCCACATAAGAAGGGTATTGGAGCTGTTGGGGCAGGTCCAGAGAAGGGCTGCAAAGATGATCAGAGAGCTGGAGCACCTCCTGTATGAGAAGAGGCTGAGAGAGTTGGGGCTGTTCAGCCTGGAGAAGAGAAGGCTCCAAGGAGACCATATAGCAACCTTCCAGTACCTGAATGGGGCCTACAGGAAAGCTGGGGAGGGACTTTTTACAAAGGCTTGGAGTGATAGGACTAGGGGCAATAGATATAAATTGGAGAGGGGAAGATTTAGACTAGACATTAGGAGGAAATTCTTCACGATGAGAGTGGTGAGGCCCTGGCCCAGGTTGCCCAGGGAAGCTGTGGCTGCCCCATCCCTGGAGGTGTTCAAGGCCGGGTTGGTTGGGCCTTGGGCAGCCTGATCTGGTGGAAGATGTCCCTGCCCATGGTAGGGGGGTGGAATTATATGATCTTTGAGGTCCCTTCCAACTTTTAACCTTCCTATGATTCTATGATATTAAGATTCTTCAGTGTGGAATTGGAATAGCTGAGAGATTCTGAAACAGATCGATAAAATCACTTTGGGCAGAGTGTGTGTAATTTGTGACTTAGTGTATTCCCCAGCTCATGAAAGCACTTATGGAGTCCATGTGAATGTTACGATGCATGTGAATTTTAAGCATATGCTTGTATTTTCTCACCATTTGGGAAACAGATATGCTTAGCCGTATGTTTCTGTAAGACACTTGTTTGGTATATTATAATACAGATGA
This sequence comes from Piaya cayana, assembly GCA_013389865.1. Taxonomy (NCBI): domain Eukaryota; kingdom Metazoa; phylum Chordata; class Aves; order Cuculiformes; family Coccyzidae; genus Piaya; species Piaya cayana. The sequence continues at coordinate 98,758 of WAAB01022998.1, forward strand.
AAGGGAAAAAGAATTATCTTTCTTACTTAAAACCAGTCCATAAAAATGAAGAGCTATTTAAAAATTGAAAATGTGTTTTTCTATGTTGAGAGTTGTGCAAGTAGGTGATGTGAAGAACACTAAGGAAGGTCTTGGTTATTAAGAAGTTAACCACTTTGCCAATATTGGAAAAATACTCTGTCACCTCTACACTCTTTATTAACATGTTGTAAACACTGCAAGCTTAGAACATGTATTTATTAAACAACATTATTAGTTGAAATTTTAATCACAACATTATTAAAATAGGGCTTGTAAAATCTAGGAAATATTTTTTTGTTGGTTTTCTCTCTCTAATAAATACAGTTTATGTTGATTACTAGTCATCTTATCTAGCTTGTTTGATGTTATGTTATTTTACTCCTTTGAAACTCTTAGGGCCAAGCTGTGAAAGTGTCCCATGGTCACCAGTCTGTATTTTTGAGCTGGATGGAAATCAGGCGTCGAGGTCATCAGGGTGAAAATATTGCAGAGATTAACGGACAGTTAGCAGAGAAACTTGGCATTACAGATGGAGAACAGGTTTGAAATGCAATCTTTGTTTCTTATTTGAGTGAAGGGTATATTGCAAGATACCTGAAAAAGGTAGTAGCTTAGAAGTTACTTATCAACTTTTTGTTTCATGTATTTAGACAGTTGCTTCTTCTATATCTGATTATAAGAAAAGTAAACGGTCCTGGAATGTCTCAAACATGAAAAGGTTTGTTCATTAAATCACTAACAACTGCCTAAATAGTGTTAGATAGTCTTGTGGGCAGGTCTTTGCTGGGCTAGAACCACTATCTGCAGTGCCATTAATTTTAGGAAAATACACTTTTAAGCAATGAAACAATTTTGGAATTACTTAATGAGAATATTTTGCCTGGCATTCTTGTTATTTTAAAGTAATTATTGACTTACTACCTGTTTGTTCTTGTATGACTTATTTGAGTCATACAGCTCTTTTCCCCTCCCTTTCATATGTTCACGTGTTTCGTCTCTGAATATGCGTTGAAATTGGCCTCTTAGTTTTTTGACACCATGTTAAATTTCTTGTAAATGATTCTGTCATTACATGGAAGGTGGAAAAGATGCCCAAGAGACAGGCAGAGCTTCCTGACATCAGACTCTTAAAATCTCAGCATTAGAAGGGTACTTTATATTAATAGGTAGAGATTTAATATAAAGCAGCGGGGGTGCATCGTGTGAAACCATTCAGAAAGGAGCTGATTTTGCTTTTGTATTGGCCTTTTTCCTCATTTCTTGATCTGTTTCTGCCTTATCTAAATTTGTGCACAACTTGGCAAGTTTTTCAACATTCTAGAGTCCAGGTCATTTCAAAATAAAAATTGTAAAATGCAAGTACACTTATGGAATCAGTATGTATTAAAAATTGATTGACTGTTATCAGCTTTTCACATTCCCTTCCATTCACAGTGTGTTGAAGTCCTCAGGCATGACCGATGCAATCCATTTCCAATACGTTGAACATGCATCCTCTGTTTAGAGGTTACTTAGCGTCATCAAGAAGATGTATGTTCAAGTTGGTGAAAACATACAATGAAGTTTGTTCATACAAGTCAGTTTTCTAGTTTAATTAAAGATGGAGCTTTTCTATGTTTGAAAACAAGAAGTTAAATATTTTGAAATGTTGTTACTTTTGCCAGGTGTTCGTTGAACCCTGTTCCCATGTTGCCTCCTGTCAGCAAGTAGAAGTGGAACCACTCTCAACAGATGACTGGGAAATTCTGGTAATAAAATCTTCTCCCCTGTTCACGTCCTTTTCTTACAGGTGACAGAGATTTTGACACAACCAGTTTTTTGCACAGTGCCCTGTTCTTTTAACCCCTAAGGATATACTAGATGTGGTGGGGTTTAATTGTATTTTATATCTTGAATGGTATATTAGAAAGAGACAAAGAGTTTTTTTCTTCAAACAAATGTTAGATACATATGCAGTATTTAATTTGGAATGATATCACATTTTCCTAGGAACTGCATGCTTCTTCTCTTGAAAAACATCTTCTGGACCAGATTCGAATAGTATTTCCAAAAGCCATCTTTCCTATATGGGTTGAACAGCACACTCACATTTACATCAAAATCGGTAAGCAACAGTGAAGGCTCTTGTTTTGCCTTGAGTTTGCTCTTATGTGAGAGTGGGTGCACTCATTGACCTGCTTTGTTCATACTTAGGTACACTTGTGCCAGCAGCCCCCTGTGGGAGATTAGAGCCATACACGGAGCTTCTGATACTTCCCAAAACACGTGAACCTGAGGAAAATATCACCAGCACACCTTTCACAGAAAGCGATGTGTTGCTGAAGAGTTTTGTGAAAAATAACATGGAGCAAGAAGAAACAATAAAGGATCCATTTACCAACCAACCTTACTTAAAGCCTGGCGTCCTTGAACAGAGTAAGGCTGATGCAAACATGACTTTCAACTCAAATGTTCTCTCAAACATATGGAGTTTCATAGGGAGCATTTTCTCTCATACATCTGAGCAGAAACAAAAGACTGTGTGTGACAAAGATGAAATGAGTGCCTTCAAAGACAAGCTGCTGAACTTAATTCACATGGATTCCATTTTTAGAGTATGTCAGTCGCAGCCTCCCAGCGTACAGAATGCATCTGCCACTCACACATTTCTGAAATGCAATGCTATTCATGTTTTTCCATGGAATTTAGAATTTATTGATTTGGATCCAAATCCTGTAGTATCTTATGGGAAAATTAATCAGCTGCTTTCCCCAAGACAACGTCATCAAGAAGCAAAGCAAAACCTGCCATTTGAAAAGCAAAAGCATTTGCCTAGTACACAAGACCAAAATAATGCTAATTCTAGTAGCAGTCAAGCATCCAGTGAGGGATCTGTTGTTCAAATCGTTTGGAATGGATTTGAAGACCTAAAGAGTGTCATAGAGTATGGCCACAATGGGGAAGCCTTACATGTTGGAAGAGTTTGGGTCAGTTTGAGCACACTATCTCTTGGGGGTTTTATTGGATAATATTTTCTGTTGGATAATTGGAACTGGCTAATTAATATATGGTTTTGGGATATAGACTTTGTGATAAGCTTTCAAGTAGAGTATTCTAGAATCAAAAAATATTTACTGGCTGTGCTTTGCTAAGCCACCTTGTTCTGGACTGTGTTACTTTGCATCATCATACAAGATGTATGGTGTACTCTGGGTTTCTGCACCCTTAGCATTTCTGCTTCGAACAGGGAAGATTCTTCAGTGTTTCTGGAAGGATGCATGCTTCCTTAAAAATCTGTTGCTAACCACTGTATTCATGATAATGTGAAAGTGCCTATGTACTTAGATTCAATAGTGCACAGTGACACTATCAGTCAACACTTTAAAAAGTGCTTTGAACTCTAGACATCATCAAACTCTAATGTAATAGGATCACTTATCCTAGTGCCTTACAACATTTGCAAGTGCTTTTATATACTCTTTAAAATCTTAAAAGCTAATTGTTTGATATTATGTTTATATAATTGTAACTATCTTAGTTGTTATATACTCTTTTGCAAGGTCCCACTGGTCCCGGAGTGCAGTCACTGACATTTCAGCTTTTATGATAGAAGTACAACCTAGTCATGTTCATTCTTTCCTGGAAGAGCGTGTGGGATCAACAAAAATAGATAAAGTGCCCTCCACTTCACTGTTTGACTATTTTTACGTAATATACATCTCACTTGATTTTTTGTTGAGAATGAGAACAAGAGCCTTCCGTGATCTTTACTTCTCTCAAAAGATCTAGTGGTAACAATTTTCCAAATACCAGGAATCATAAAGTCTGAATGACTTAAAAAATGTTTGAGATGTATTTAAAATAACACAGAATATTTGAAATGTGGTTTCTTTTTTAAAAGGGTGAAATGGCTAGTACAATTTAGTACAAATATCTGTGCTGCAGGCATGCATAATTCTGATGCACATAATGGCCTATTTATGTTTACCTGCCCATGTAAAATTCATTTTAATCAGCAAATAGAAGTAGAGTTGTTGATTTTCTGCTATACTAAATGCCTTCTTTCAGCATTCTAAGAATTCCTCCTAATTCTTCTTCACCCTTTTGGGTGCTTTTTAACAAGTTAGTAGGTGGTCAGCTATAGCAAACACTTGCAGAAATGCGATAAAGGACAGTTAAGTGTGTGCATCAGAACACAAGATTTGCATACAACCACCCTTTCTATCATTTCCTTCTCAGTTCTTTTGGAGGTTAAAACCAACAGACAGATGGATGATCAAATGTAGAGATTCTGTTACTGATGGAGAAACTGATGGTGTATTATATAGGCAATAACTGGTTTACTTTCTGATATTTCCTTTTTTCTTTGCTTTTATTTTAAATATTTCAGATTCCAGATGGTCTAAGAAAAAAACTACGTATCGAAATGCACTCAACAGTCCGAATTAAGTCAATTGAATCTATTCCTAAAGTTCCTGTATCTCTTAGACTGCAACCCAAACAGAATTTAGTGAGTTTATATTCTTGATCATATATTTGTTTCATATAATTTGGAAAACTGATAATGTTGTTCTGGTCAAGGTTGTAGTTTCTTCAACAGTTGTTTTAATTTGTTGATAGTTTGGAAGTTGTCTGTCACATATGACATCATTCCAGAGGGATTTCTTTTTTTGAGTAATTATTTGCCTTGTCTTTTTACTGTGCAAATCATTTAAATTAGCAGGTGCTCTGATCCACTTGAACAAGGCTTATTTAGCAATGCAATTATGTATTTTGATCAGTGATGCTGTAAACATCAAGCCAATGAATTTTGTTTTGCACTTGGCAAGTATTTCAAATAGATTGGCATGTTATCTGTAACAATTTTCTGTTTAAAGGAACTGGCAGAGGTCACAGAGAGTGGAGAAAATATAACCTCCAAATTTTAACAATTTTAACTCCTAGTTTGTGGAATATATTAGAGGAATGTTGTACAGTAACTTTAAAATCAATTTTCTGTTACTTTGAAATTGTGTACATTTTCAATATCTTTCTTATTAAAAAGGATGTTAACATCATGAAAGAGAAATGTCATTGGTATGGAGAAGATGCATTTTCTTTTTAATCATATCTCAAACATAAAAATTGCTGTCAAAATGGCAACAATAATCAATAACAATTTTGCATCAGGCCCTCATGAGCAGTACATTAATGTTGGTTCCAATCAAGCAAATTTTAAGCTTATACATTTAATCCTATATAAACAAAAACAAAAAGAAAGAGTCATAGACTTAAAGGGGAAGCATCCATGTTATGTCTTCTGGGAGAAAACATGCTTATCCTTTTCAGACTTTGAAATGCCCAGTGTATTTCCTAAGAATGACAATTGCAGTAAAATTATTATGCTTTTTCTAGTGTGCTGTTTAGGATTTTGCTTTTATTGCTGATATTTCTTCCCCTCATGCTGAAGATTTTATTTTCTGTAGTTATATCATTGAATCTCTCTGTTTTCCTGCAAATGTGATATATCTAGTCTTGTGAGTGAGCATCTGTGACAGTATGAACATACTTTGTACCAGTTCTCAGTCTGTCAGATGTAGCTCTGGAATGACTTATTTCTTCATAGGTTACCGTATGCTTGTACCTGCGTGACACTGGCCTGATTGTTTCCCACATTAGCTGCTCTTCAAAACTTAAAATACAACACTTGCCATTATAGCAGGGCTTATGCATGCATGGTTTGTTCTTTATCGCCCATATTCTGTTTTGGTTTCTTGCCTTTGCAGATGAATGGTTGAACTGCATTATTTTTTTTTATATTGGAGTTAAAAGAATATTGTCAGTAACTTGATAAAATCATGCAAAGTAGTTACGTGTGCTTTTATGTGTTTTAGATACAGGTTTCTCCCTTTCTTTCCTTCTAGTTCAAACCAGACAAACACAGAAAGAAGCATGACAGTAGCTTTTTTTTTTTTCAGAACACTGCTTCCGTGGTCTGTGTTGATTCCCCATTTTTAGACAGGAATTATGCTTCTGTGATTAGGAACTCCACCAAATTATACACGATATAGACCGAATTTCATTTCCTATTCCATTTATCTAGGTGATCTTGGGTTAAGTTGTTTGTTCTCTTTCTGTGCCTGTTGAAATTTGTTGTTGGTGACCTTCTAGATGAGCTCAGGGTTCTTTGTATAGGAACAGGTTATACATGAGGGAGAGGGTTGTAGTGAGCACCCAAAGTGAGTCTCAGGTTGATATTGGTGTGTCTCTTCAGTGCTTTTTCAAACCCAGGGGCTGAGCTCTTGGATCAGGCAATAAAAGAAGTAAAATAAGAATTAAATATTTTCCTTGCCAGTGTTTCAAAGATAAAGTCCTTAGAGGTGGTGGAAAATTGAACTGCTGCTGCAGCAAGGACTGAACATTTGCTTTCCTTCGAGCAGTTGACAGAAATTGTGTTCCTTGGCAAAATGTTACTTTCTTGACACTAAGCTGGGTGGAAGTGTCCATCTGCTGGAGGGTAGGGAGGCCCTGCAAAGGGATCTGAACAGACTGGACCGCTGGGCAGAGACCAGTGGGATGAGGTTTAACACAGCCAAATGCTGAGTCCTGCACCTGGGGCACAACCCTATGCAGAGCTACAGACTGGGTGAGGTCTGTTTGGAGAGCTGCCAGGAGGAGAGGGACCTGGGGGTGTTGGTCGACAGCCGGCTGAACATGAGCCAGCAGTGTGCCCAGGTGGCCAAGAAGGCCAATGGCATCCTGGCTTGTATCAGAAACGGTGTGACCAGCAGGTCCAGGGAGGTTATTCTCCCTCTGTACTCGGCACTGGTGAGACCGCTCCTTGAATACTGTGTGCAGTTCTGGGCCCCTCAGCACAAGAAGGATGTTGACGCTCTGGAGAGTGTCCAGAGAAGAGCAACGAAACTGGTGAAGGGGCTCGAGAACAGGCCTTATGAGGAGCGGCTGAGAGAGCTGGGGTTGTTTAGCCTGGAGAAGAGGAGGCTGAGGGGAGACCTCATTGCTCTCTACAAATACCTGAAGGGAGGTTGTGGAGAGGAGGGAGCTGGCCTCTTCTCCCAGGTGTCAGGGGACAGGACAAGGGGGAATGGCCTCAAGCTCCGCCAGGGGAGGTTTAGGTTAGAGATTAGGAGGAAGTTTTTCACAGAAAGGGTCATTAGGCACTGGAATATGCTGCCCAGGGAGGTGGTTGATTCGCCTTCTCTGGAGGTGTTTAAGTTATGAGTAGACGAGGTCCTGAGGGACATGGTTTAGTGTTTTGTGGGAGTGGTTGGACTCGATGATCCAGTGGGTCTCTTCCAACCCGGTGATTCTGTGATTCTTTATAAATAAAACTGATTTGTCTTCTATCTCTCTGCTCCAATAAGGAAACCAAGACTTCATACATAGAAAGAAAACAGCTTTATTACTAATCCCTTATTTTATTTAATTTTCCTCTTTCCTTTTCCCTCTTCAGCATAAAGGAATACTTGAGAATGATGTTAAATCTGCTTTCAGTTCTTGGCTGCAGGATTCTGCTACTGATGATATTCCATGGATAACAACAAGCACAGACTGTATTCTTCTGTCTGTAAAAGAAGGTGAGGGTAATACTGTCCCGTTCTGTAGCTGCCTTAACCACCCATTGTGGAGTTTACTTAGGGAATATGCTGTTTAATCTCTTTACACTGAAATTGTGAGTAGGAAATATGGTTCAGTAATGATGAACCCTTTTTTATTAATTAATTTTGGATTATATCATAGTAATTCAAAATACATTAATCTGTTTTGTCTTGTGAGGGATAAAAATTGAATGCATTTTGAAATTTAATAATTGTTCCTTGGGTTTTTACAGGAATGGAGGAGTTTTTCCTTAGTGTAATGCATTCTACGCACACTGAAGAAAATAAGTCTGAGAATATTTTTATACTGAGTCCCAGTTTGCTGCAAAAGACTAATATACAAGTAAATATCACATAGTGTCAAGTAATTTAAATAGTTATATTTGGTTAAAAATACATTATGGGGTTTTTTTTGTTTCGTTTCTCTTTTAAAATAAATAATGTCAGTCTGTTAATTAAATTAAATATCTGCATTCTTTTATGTTATTTTGTAACCTCAGCACAGGTGAGATTCCAGGCATTCCATACCAGTTACATAATTTCATAGCCTATATTAAATTTCCAGAAAAAAAATCAGAGTAAAGTCAGTACTGTCCAAGTTTGAATATACTATACTTACACTTATTTGTTCTTTCCCTTACTATCTAAACCATGGTAAATTAACTTCACAGCGTATCTGGCAGGAGCGGTAGCTTGTTCTGACAAAGATGAGACAAATTCCTCATTCAAAGCTACAAGGTCATGCTGCTTTCTCATTTATGTAGTTTCTGTGCTTCTGTTTCTTTGGTCTTTCCTTTCTCAGGAGAATAAATATTTCTATTTAATATTGGGATTCCTGTTTCAAATAATAACTCTGGTTGAACCAGTCCCTGTGACTCCAGGTTTATGGTTAGAGGAGCAGGATAACATTTTTTTATTTTTTAACTGATACAGTTAATTTTTAGCAGTCAATTAGAGTGTCCTGATTTTGATTGTTTAGAATAGAGTTATTTTTGCAAAAATTAGAATTCCAGTTTGAAAAAGAGGTAAAATAAGAGCTTTATTTCTATTGGTAGTAGAGAAGGACAAGAAGGCTTCTGCAAATTGGGCTAGTCACTGGTACTAAGACAGAAGGGCAAAGTGCATTATTAACAGCAGCGTCAGCATCTCCTACCAGCCTGTTTGTATCTGTGAACTGCCTAGCTTTCCATGCTAACACCCTGGTGAACTAAAGTGAAAAATTCATGCAGGTGAAAAAAACCCAGGTGTTTGGCTAGGTTACTTTTCACCTAGCTCAAACTCCCGATCTGATTGGCCCAGCCAATGGCATCTTGGCTTGTATCAGAAACGGTGTGACCAGCAGGTCCAGGGACGTTATTCTCCCTCTGTACTCGGCACTGGTGAGACTGCTCCTTGAATACTGCCTTCAGTTCTGGGCCCCTCACCACAAGAAGGATGTTGAGGTTCTGGAGAGTGTCCAGAGAAGAGCAACNTTCACCTTCCCTGGAGGTGTTTAAGGGACGGGTGGATGAGGTGCTGAGGGGCATGGTTTAGTGTTTGATAGGAACGGTTGGACTCGATGATCCAGTGGGTCTTTTCCAACCTGGTTATTCTGTGATTCTATGATTTGCTGTCGTATCTTACGTGCAGTCATGCCAGCACAACAGGGAGAACACAGGAGGAGGAACAATTAGGAAAAAGAGATGATAAGCTGCATTTTCTGGTATAAACAGCACTTGGCCTAACATCTAATTACAGGCTGTTATATCACTAAACACTGGGTTTTATTTTGGAAATAGCTGTATTAATGATGTTTTACCAATGTATCTTTCAAATGCAATAAGCTTCAGCAAAAATTACATGCAACATTTTTTTTCACATAATTCTGAAAAGGACTAGTCATTTCTATATCTTTCTTCTGTAATTTTATTTAATATACAATACTCTTCCCTTTTTTGCAGGTTCTGCTTCATCCTCCTAGTAGAAAAGCTGATGGTGACAGCCAGCCACTTATGTGTGATATAGACAGGAACCTTTCTTACTGCAAACTAAATGATTTGGGGTAAGACATTTTCATAGCAGATAATATGGAAGGGAATGGGAATTAAAATAATAGAATGCTGATGGGAATGCAGATTTTTTGAAAACTAAGCCAGATCTAAAAAATTCCTCTGGCTTTTGTCAGGTTCAGACCTCGTCCTATTATATGTAGATAGTTAATTTTCTTCTCTGAATAGTTTTACTGAAGGAAACTGAAAATTTCACCTGACTGAAAGGAGCACTATTGCGTCAAAACACCTGAATGAAAGGAGAACTATTGCATCAAAACTCACAAAGATTTAGGGTCAGATATCTTCAAAGGAATTATTTGCTGTTCTGTTTCTGAAAAGGCCAAGAAGTTTTGTGACCCAGGTACTCTGTGTTTTACCAGTTTGTTACATTGCATAGTAGGCTGTTATTCAGACACTCAAACAGGTAAAGACGGTTAGCTCATATCTTCTGAGACCTACTTCCTGCTAGAATGTTGTAGAATAGCTAGATAGCCTTTCCATTAGGGGGAAGGGTGTCGCAATGTCTGTCTGTGTCCACTGTATCACCACTGCAGAATAAAGATGCTGAGTCTTCATACTGGATTGTCTTTAGGTTTTTCTTGAAAAGGTGAAGAACACCACAATGTGTCAGCATTGAAACTTCACCCTCCTGTAAGCTATTATTATCTTCTTTGTACTGATGCCATTCTGGGCTATTTAACGTTTTATTCACTCTGCAGAGGAGTGGACAAGTTAGGAACATCTTCCTTTGAACACATAAGCCACAGTCTCCTGGGGCGTCCTTTATCTCAAAAGCTGGCTACTATTGCTGTGGGACTGCGAAGTGGAGGGGTGCTTCTCACCGGAGGCAAGGTACACCTCAGTACTGTCTGCTTGCAAACCCTCACAGAATGTTTTCTGCAGTTACAAAACTTTGGAATAAGAATTCCAAAGAACAAGCTGAAAACAAGAGCAGTTAACTGAACAGAGTTAAGTCAGTAAAACATTATTATATTATATATGTGTATACACATTATAAGCACATTTTATCAATTTGTATTTGTATTTCTTGCATATATATGTGTGTGTATGTGTATGGGTATATGTATATGTATAAAATGTAAGTTTTAAAGATTGCTATAATGCAATTTCAATTTGTTCCCTTAGGGAATTAATCTGCTTAGTTTTAATAGTGTAATAAAACCCTCTTGTCTCTGAAATATTTGAATGAAAATAAAAATTTAATATATTGTCCTGTGTAATACCGTGAAGTGGCAGTGGAGCTGTTACTGTTTTTTTCCTGTTGACGCTTTAATATTGCCTCCATTTATTATTATATTCCCCTGAAACTAACAGATGTCTTAACACTGAATTCAGTGGAATCAGAACACTATCTGTAGTCGATGTATCCACTCTGAATTTGTTTCACTCTAGGACTTTGGTCTCTGCCAAGTGGTATGAAGAGAGAATACATATATACTTCTGGTGAGAAATAAAGCCAGTGTGCATACCTCTTTCCCAGCTTGGTAACTGGTGTATCCTGGGACAAAAACTCCACTGAAACAGAAGGAAATAGTTCTGTCAATTTACATTACCTCACATTTATTTTTGTAGGGAAGTGGAAAGTCAACATTAGCAAGGGCCATCTGCAGAGAAGCATTTGACAGAGTGGATGCTCATGTAGAAGTAATTGATTGTAAAGCTTTAAGAGGTATGATAATTTTTTTTAATCTCAAATGTTTGCTTTACAATGAAGCGCAATTATTAAGTTATATTTAGTCTGAATATTTTTTCTACTATTGCTACTGCTTTCACAAACATATTAGATGTCCCACAATGAACGTCATTAAGTCTGATGGAAATACATTTGCCATAAGCTTATTTCGCACTGTTATTAGTTTCTGTCCCACATAACACCATTCAAAGCATGCTTGCCATGCTTATTTCTAATTGCTGCAAAATAGAAAAAAGTTGCAAGTTGAACTGGGTGGAAAAAGGACAAAAAAAAAGACTTTTCTTACTCTTTCATTCACAAAGCTTTCCCCAATAGTCTTGGTGTTACAGAGACAGAGATTACTCAGCCATTTTCTTACAGAACTCTTATGTTGCATGGCTGCACTGCTTTTGCCTACATGCCTACTAAGCTCCTTCCTCAAGAGAAAAAGGGAAACACTTAGAGAGAGCTAGGTCCTTGGCTCTGAAAAGTTCTTCCAGTTGCAGAACTCTTGAGTACCTAATTTAGAGTGTTGTTGATACCGCTCTGCTTTTAACTGTCTAGAAATTAGACCTTGGGTTTCTACAGTGGTTAGTAAAAACTGATTAGTCTCATTTTAGAACAGGTAGATCCCTTTTGTACTTTTGTAATAGAATATATGGTCTCCTTTCTTTACTGACAGTTGAGTCTGGTATTTATAGGAGTAAAGTACCGTTATACAAATCAAAACATTGTACTTAAGCAAGATGCAGTCATTCTGATTATTTGATTCCTAATTGTTTTGTTATTGAAATTGTGTTTCTATTTTAGGAAAAAGATTAGTAAACATAAGGAAAAATGTGGAAGAAGCTTTTTTAGAGGCAGCATGGAGACAACCATCCATTCTTTTGATGGATGATCTCGATCACATTGTTGGAGTACCTTCTACACCAGAGCATGAGAACAGCCCTGAAACTATTCAAAGCAATAGATTTGCCTATGGTAATACTGTGCTACCTCTGTCTGGATAAAAGTATAATGCAGCGTAATTTCTTGCACCTGAATTGTACTGTCCTGGACAGTACTATTGTACTGGACAGTTCTGTCTATGTCATTATTGCCTCTGGATTGTGTGGTATTCCATGGCAGGGATTCACAAATTATGGTATGTAGACAACTTGTGAATGACTAGCCGAATCAAAGTAATCCACTCAAGCTGGAAGTAGTCTTTGCCAATGGTACATACACCGCCGCTGCTGATAGCAGTGCCTGTTGCCAGTACCACTGCCAGTGGTGGAGGCTTCTCAGTTCCTTTTTGTGTTGGTCGTGCACTCAAATACATTGCAGTTGCTTACAATTTACAGATGAATCTTTAACTGATTGATAAGATCAGTATTATAATTGGCATACAATTTATATATATATAAATTTGATACTGATGTTTCAAACCAACTTCTCTTAGTTGAATACTAACTCGTTTATCATTTTACTTGGTATGCCTTTTAGAACTTCTGTTTTATTTTACAGTGTAACAATCCATGTATTTTAAAAATAAGATTATCAGTAATAGTTTGACATCTTGCATAAGGTTCCTTTTTATTCCCTAAAATCTAGGCAGTGAGAAGTTGCAAAATAAAATTAAAGTATCAAGGTTAGTACTCGTTCATGTAAAATTAAAGCCACTTTTCTTGATTTTCATGTATTATTTTTTCCTAGTTTGCCTGTTTTCGAGGCTTAGCATCTGTTTTTATTCTTTCCTTTTTGCTTGCATGGAGGGAATAATATTTCTAGAACAGGGATCATAGCATGCAAGAAATCACATTTAATATCCTGTGATAGATAAGATCAATGATGCTACGAATTTAGCTTTTAAAGAGCACTTCTGGTGGCATTTTAAGAATGGAACATACTGTCCTGGAGAAAAATAACTATACATATTTTATTTTTAAATATATATAAAAACAACCTGTAAACATGGAAATAAAATATATATATAAAACAAGATGTTATGGATTTTGTGCCCTAATGCTGCTTTTCAGTACAGTACAAATGTCCCTTATGAAATGCAGACTCTTTTGTTATTTTGCAATTCATGGAGCAATATCTTTTGATTTTAGTTTTGAAAGACCTGATAAAAGAAGTTATTTCCATGGGGAGTTTGATTGCATTAATTGCCACAAGTCAGTCTGAACATTCCCTTCATCCTACTCTGGTTTCGGCTCAGGGAACTCACATATTTCAGTGCTTCAAATCCATCCAATCTCCAGATCAGGTAAATTCAAGTATTTATTAATTTGTTTAAAAAGTTGTTTGCCTTCCGTGCAGCCTCAAATACAATGCAGGAACAGCTGCAAAAATAGCAATATCTTCTCACCCAAAGATGAGAAAAAAAATGGAAATATTAGAAGTTAAATACTTCAGAATTTACATCTGTCATTATCAAGAAGTAAAAAAAAAAAATCCTGTGAAAACACCTGGTTGACCTCACTCTCCTTATCTTCTGTGGCAAGAGAAGAGTGCATGCAGAGGACATTTCAATTCAACATGAAATAAGGTTGTCTAACATGGGTGAGGTATGTAGTCTCCTTGTTACCTGTAAGGAGACTCTAGAAGATCAACTTTGAAAACACATAAGTCACTATGGCTAGAGAAATGAGATTAAACCAAAATGTGTTTTTTCACTGCTCCGTCCCTAAGACATGCATTTTAAAAATGTTATTAAAACATTTTTGGGTAAGATTTTAGTTTGCTTTTCTCTGTTAATTATATGCCTCTACTTTTGAATGTAGTCCATTATGAAAGGTAAAAAGGAAAGAGGGGGAAAAATAAACAGTAACTTCATTGCTGGAGAAAGCAATGCATTGTACCCGTGCGTGCCCTAATGGCGTGACATGGACATGCCACTCCTTGAGTAACATGGGTTGTTCCTGCCTGTTTGGCTTCTGTCACAAGCTAGGAATTAAAAGCCACTGAGGAGGGAATTCTGCATTAGATACACCGTAGCTTTCTCATGCGTCTTCAAAGTCTGCCTTTATCATTTGTAATACTACTACATGAATAAGTGTCTGACATAACTGAAAAAGTCAGTATCTCAAAAGATACCAGATTATCTGATTTTTATCTAATGCAATATATTTAATCTCAGATATACAGCACAATGGAAGATATTCCTTTTCCCATGAGACAACAAAAATAGCTGTAAAACAGTAGAATCTGAGGATGGAGGGTTGTTTGATTATTATTGTTGGATTTAAGATGGCTGTGGCAACATAAATATTTAAAGTTGTAAAACTGGTGAATTTATTGATATTCACCTGAAGAACTGACTTTTTTTTTTTAATTCATATCTGCTCAGATTTGGTATTTGAAAATTTGGTGACATGTAAATATTTTACGATTTTTTTGTAACTTATATGTATTTACTTTTTCAGTGTCTGAAATCCACGTAAACAGCAAACTCAATATACACGTGCTGTACAATTCTGTTTTTCAGAAGCAAAGATGTGAAATGCTGTGTTCCATAATAAAAGAAAAGCTTAATTCTGATATAAAGAAGTTCTCTGATCTTGACCTCCAATGTATTGCAAAGGAAACAGAAGGCTTTGTTGCTAGAGATCTAACTATGCTGGTTGATCGGGCTGTTCATGCCTGTATTTCCAACAGGAAGGGTTTTCAGAGTGGCGGTATGTTGACAACAAATTCATATATTTCATAGTCTTCTATTATCAAGGACTTGTGGAGTAATACAGAAATAAAAAACCAGTTTTTCTGTTTTATACTTAAAATTTGTTTAGTTGTTACATATTGTGAGGAATCTCTTAACTCGTAGGCTGTGTGGTTTGGGTTTTTTTTCAGAATTTCTTTTTTTCTTATTTTTTTAAAGCAGAATTTAATCTGTCAACTGTGGATTTTCAGAAAACTCTAAAAGATTTTACTCCATTAGCTTTGAGAAATGTCAACCTTCATAAACCTAAGGACATTGGCTGGGACAGGATTGGAGGCTTAAAAGATGTGAAGCAGGTACTCATGGACACCATCATGTTACCTGCAAAGGTACCCAGTTCTTTTAAATTAGTTACTTGAATTTTGTACATTATATTAATAAAGGAAGAATGATTTTTAAGGTTTGATGTGGTATTTGACAGAAAGACAACAGGTATGATTTTAAGCTCCTTTTGTAGCTTCACAGTCTTCAGCTGCTGAAAAACTTTCTCCTTCCCCTTCCCTCTTCCAAATGCAAAAGGCAATGACATGTGCTTTATACAGATCATGTGTTGCTCTAGAATATTGTAGCATTTCCAGCTGTCTTCTGTGGTGGTTTGACCAGAAGATTACTCTCTCTTATATGAATGCCAGTCCATCAATTCTTCATTTTACTTTGGCCTTTCTGCCTTGCTTAAAACTTCCAGCACTGAGATGAGCCATCTATTTCAGTCTTCAGATAAATGATCCAACAGTCTTCTTTTTAATGGACAGAATTGTTTATACTTTTGTAATTTAATCGTATTGGCAAGTATTATATTATAAATATTAAAAAGCTCTAGTGCATCACTATTTTGTCCTGCTTCGGCTTGGCAGAAAATGCCACTTGTTTGTATTTTAAGTACCTATGAAGCCTAGGAACCTATTTCAGCCCCAAGTAAACTAACAACAGTCTATATGAGCTCTTATGATAATAAAGTGGATAAAAACAATTAGACATGTTCTGTTTAGCCAAAAATCAACGCTAGTCAGTGATGTTACAGTACACCGCAGAATAATTATATGTTTTAGAACGTGTCATGTTGAAACTCTCTTTCAGTATCCAGAATTATTTGCAAACCTACCTATACGACAGAGATCGGGAATCTTGCTCTACGGGGCACCTGGAACGGGAAAAACACTGTTAGCAGGAGTAGTTGCACGAGATAGTGGAATGAATTTCATTAGTATCAAGGTAACAAGACTTTCAAGATTAATTGATTTATTTTATTAACCAAATGAAATTGCTTAATATAATATCTGTGAGTATGTGCTTGTGAGGGCAAAATACCGAAATAAGAAGCTTACATTTAAAACCTGGTAAGTCTCTGAATATCCCACCATCTGACTTCTGGAACTTCACAGTTTTATTACTGAAATATTTTGGTATTATTGATTAGACAGAATGACAAAATTTAATTAAATGTTTAATTAAAAGTTTCCATTTTTTTGTAAAAAGATCCTGGGTTTTGCTTCCACTGGACAATGAAGTTGAGCAATGCATTTTAAAATTATTTTTTAAATACCACGTAACCCGTTGACTTGTAATACTGTAACATATGTTCTGTTGTAGTAGAAAAATGGAAATCATTATTTTAAAATAAGTTGGAATGCTTACAAGATTATTTTGATTTACCTAGACCTCTCAAATCTTGTTAAAACATGCCACACTCTTTATTACAAGAAAATTCACTCTAGTTGAAATCTATACTGCTGTTGAATTACACATTAAAACTAAGAAATATAATATGAATGTTCTTTTCTGATTTCTTCTTTTGTTTTAGGGACCAGAGCTGCTCAGCAAGTACATTGGAGCAAGTGAGCAAGCAGTTCGAGATATCTTTAACAGGTTGGCTTTGTAAAGATTTCTGACATTATCAATGAATTCTTTTGGTTGAAGCTCCAAGAAATAATTCTGTTGTTCTAGGAGAGACGGTATCGGATCACAAAAGCATCTGAAATAATCAGTTGTGCCAAAACAGATGTTCAGATCTTGGCAAGTTCTTCTTGACCATCATTATTTAAGAACTGATCTTTTTGGCTCAGATCAGGAGGGCACTTTGAAACTGAATTCCCAGTCCTCTCCTCTTACAGTGCATTGGGTCACATCACAGAACTGTATTGGAAAGCATGTGCTGAATTCCTTTCAAGTGATACCAGGGACAGTTGAGTGTGCTCCAGTCAGTAATGAACACTCAGTATATAAGATCGTGCTAGACTTGGTATTGAGGTTTTGTTTTTACAAATCTACCCTTACTGACCCTCACTAATGTAAACATATCCTATGTAGCCTTTGCTTCTCATGCAGTTTGTAGTGCAGGCAGTCTTAGTGTTAGGTGTACATAAGCCAAGACCTCATCTGCCGTGGTTGGATTTTAGAGCTTTCAAGTGAGTACTGCAGAAATTATAAAGTGAGTACAAAGTATGTCATAAAAATGAACAGTGATTCCATTGCAATACACTTCTTCAGAACATCTTAATTCCTACATAAAACAGGTTTTCTGTTCTCTTCTTAGCAATAACTATTCTCTGAGGCGAAAAAAGCAATTACTTTTAATATTTCTAAGCAGTTTTACCTGTGACCCAAATTTAAACAAAATTTAAGTGCTGCATTTTTTTCCCTTTTAGAGCACAGGCAGCTAAGCCTTGTATTGTTTTCTTTGATGAGTTTGATTCTATTGCTCCTCGCCGAGGTCATGACAACACAGGAGTTACAGATCGAGTGGTTAATCAACTGCTGACTCAGTTAGATGGTGTGGAAGGCTTACAAGGTAATAATTCATCTCTGTGCTCCTTTTTAATGCAAAATTTTAGCAGGTGTTAATCATCTCTTTCTGCACTTTCCTAAGGGGTTTATGTGCTAGCTGCTACTAGTCGCCCAGATTTGATTGATCCTGCTTTGCTAAGACCAGGTCGACTGGATAAGTGCCTGTACTGTCCACCTCCTGATCAGGTGAGGAAATGAAACATTTTACATACAAGGTAAATTAAAAATACCAATTAATGGGCTTTATTCTTTTTTTTACATATAGTGGCATTTCAAACCTGGACAAAGTGGACTTAATTGCCCAGCTCTGATTATACAACAGTATAAACTGTTCCACTGATTTTATTGTCAATGTGTTCACATAGAGCTGGGAGAAGACAAGGCTGTTTGCCAGTCTTCAGGATCAAATCATGTTCCTATGGATATAGCTGTCATTTAAAAAGACAAAGAAAACCAGTCTACAGGGAAAAAAATGGATGCTGGGTAGTGTTTATCATGTTCTGTGTCTTTCTCTGAATTGTGGAACTACCATTTGCTGGAAGTGATGAACAGTAGCCATTTCCACCCCAACTCTTGAGTTATCTGAAGTTTTCAGCGCAGTTCTATTCTAAATCCAGTTGATCCCCTGTAACAAAGTGTGCCAATATTTTAAAAATCAATTAATTTACAGTATGTCCTTTATGTACTATTATCAGGGTACTATTTTCTTTAAAAAAAATCATTCCCCCCTCAGATGGGAAGTTGCTTGTGACAGGACCAAAGCATTATCTGGCAATCAGGGCAAGGAAAATAACAGATATTTTTGTTTTCTCCCCTTTTGCAGAATTCACGGTATGAAATTTTAAGAGCTCTCAGCCATTCCCTATTCTTGGCAAATGATGTGGACTTCCAGCATTTGGCAGCTAAAACAGAACGGTTCACAGGGGCTGACCTAAAGGCTTTATTGTATAATGCCCAATTAGAGGCAATCCATACTAATTTAGGTTCAGGTTTAACACAGGTAAACAAAATTGATGTAAAGAAGTCTCTTTTTATTTTTATGTTGATGTGTTTGAAAGGGTTAATTGTGCAGAAAAATGCAAGTATGATATAACAAATCAATTTAAGTACTTCTTAAGCGTAGTGTTTCATGTTATGATAGGTGTTTAATGTTAAATAGATTTATATAAGCCAAATCTGTGTATCATTGTTATGTAGAATGACTGACAGATTGATAGGAGTGATCACACACAGTTTCTTAGTAGCAGCTAGCAAATTCAGTTTTGAGGTGATACATTTTGGATGATGGAGGAAGTAGGGAATTGGTGGGGTTTATGGAGTTTTTCCAGCAGATTGAGTGTGATATGAGGTCAGGAGAGAATTGGTGAGAGGATGGTCATATCCAAAGTGACCTGCTCTGGCTCATCTTCCAGGCACCAGCTCTTATTTGCACTCCTAAGGTACAGGATCCCACCCTTGTTTTATAGCCCCTGTGTGACTGACAGGTCATCTTCTCTTTTAGCCTCCATTCAGCCACCTTTCCTCACATTTTTAAAACCTGTCTTCTGGTTCTAATTGGAAAGGGGCAGGTGTGACTTCAACTACTCAGAGGTCAAAGAGAATGGTTGGGCCAGGGGTGCAAAAGCAAGGAGAGTTCTTGGGTTCTTTTTTCCAAGCTAGGACGGGACTCTGAGGATGCAGCTCTTGGTTTTGGGTGGGATCTCCACCATGTATTCCCTAACAGTCCCTTCACTTGTAGCATCAGTAAATAAGTAGTTGTAAGGATACCTGATGATTTGTCTTAAGCAGCAGTTTCCAGAGTGGTGTGCACCCACCCCAGGTGGTGCACAAGACAATCCATTGAGATGCAGGAATAAAGTAGTGAAACTTCAATATATAATTTATATATAATTATATAAATTATAAATAAACAAAAATAGGTATATATTGGGTAGAATGTGCTTAGAACTTTTTTAGTGGTGGAGGTACAATCAAAAAGGCTTGCAGACCTTTAGGCTCCAGTCTAAAGCAACATCATTTCCACATCAACACTTAAAATGTTTTGACTGACCAAAGATGAGTACAGCAATTAGGCACTGTAAAGGTAGACTCACCAGTCTCCTAGACCACTTAGCACAGATACTAAATTCCTGGGAGGGAATGATTGAGACAGAAAGTGATACAGTTCTACAACAGAAAATGTACATGAAGTTTTCCAACACTTGCTGATACTGAATGAGACAATTTGTAACAAACAAATAAAAGCTCAAGATGATCTCCTCAGATTATTTTTCCAGCATGAAGACAGAAGGTTTGGCTTATAGGCACTGGATTTTCGTAGCAAAATATTTGGAAGTGTAGTCCCAGAGAAAGATGGATTGCTAGAATCAAATGTAAATTAACACTTCACTTTGTACCATATGTGATTTTTTTTCTTAATGTATTTCAGATTGCACTTAGTTATGAAGTAACACTTCTAATGTTCTGTTCTTTGTCACAGGATTTTGGTTCTCATTCTGATAGTGACTTCAGCCTCTCTTCCATGGTTTTTCTAAACCACAGCAGTGGCTCAGATGATTCAGCAGTAGATGGAGAAGCAGGGCTAGAGCAATCTCTTATTTCTTTAGACATGTCTGACTTGCTTCCTGAAGATCCAAGGTCCAACATGTATCGTCTTTATTTTGGAAGCTCCTATGAATCAGAGCTGGGAAATGGAACTCCTTCAGAACTGGTAAATTGCTTGCTTAATATTTTGAGTTTTCTAAATATTACCAGTTAAGAAGTAGAAAAACTCTGGTAGGGAAATGGTTTTGTAAATACAATTATGTCTGCTTTGTCCTTCAAATCCTATAACTTGTGGTATGTGATGGGGAAGAAGATGGAAAGATATCATCTGACAAAATACAATATGCACTTCTCTGCAGCTTTGCAGGAGTTTAATGTCAAAATCCAAAACATTTTTAATATTTTATAATGAGGTGAACTGCATTTGTACTAGATCTTACTTTCTGGTCTTAATGGCTTGTTGCCTTCCATAGTTTATTGCTAAGACAGTTTTTGGCTTTTTGGTGTGTTTGTTTGTGGTCTTTTATACCTTAGCTTTATTAGTAAACAGTGACTATTGAGCTTCAAGAATTAAGTCATAATCTTAAGAAACAACAAATGTTCTTCAGATTCCATCAGAGTATGCATTAGTGTGCATCTGAGATAGGCAATTGCAAAATACTTTGATTTGTTCCAAGCTTGAAACACTTCATTTTCAAATTTGTACTTTTCTACAAACATCTTGACAAATTAATCTAAATCTTGCTGTTAAAAAAGTTACATATGTGAGATATTTTTAAAAGAAAGTACTGTCTTTTTTTCTTTTTCCTTTTTTTTTTGCCAGTGGGGGCAAGGTTATGCTGAATTGTAGGCTGAACCATAATAGTGGAGTTGCTGTTTTGGATTTATGAGTGAATATGTTTCTTTTCGTGGTCAATTTAGAGCTCTTTGTGTTTGTCTGGACCAAACTCCATAACTCACGATTTTACCAGCGTGACTCAGAGAGAGGCAGCAGCATCACAGCCTTCAATATTTAGAAGAACAGTTTCTCAAGATGACTCCCCAGAAAATAACCAGGAGCAGCAAATGGACCCACTGAGGACAGAAATCAGTGCTATCAAAGCCAATTACAGAAGCAAGAATGGAGTATGAGAGGGTTTTTTTATTATTTAGTCTTAACCCTCTTCTGTTGTTTTCCTACCTTTCTCAGTATTTCAATTAATAATTTCTGCAATAATAGAAATATAAAGTAACAAAAATAGCAAAGATAAAATATACCTATTTTAAGGAAAATAATATTAATGTTAATGTTTCTATAACTAAACAGTTATTTCTATGCTATTAATATAGAGGGGGAAATGTTGTGACTGTACAATGCACTGAGGAGGTTCCAGAGTTCTGGCACTATGTTTCAGTGGTAATTTTATGTTGTCTGTTCATGGCTCTCTTTTCAAGGAGGACAGCACCCTTAATCAGTCAGTGCTTGCCAAGAACACTTTAATTATTACCCAATCCCATCTGATGACTGCACTTGAGGGTATAAGACCATCCATTAGCCAAGATGACTGGAAGAATTTTACTGAACTGTAAGTATTAATTTTTTTTAGTAATTGTGAATTCCATGGAGATTTTGACTTTTCTCATTCCTTACTCATCAGAATCACTATAGTTATTTAATATGAGGAGTGGCAGCTGAGTTGAATAGCTTCTTGCAACAATCTTTTTCAGAAATATTATATTACATACTGGGAAAGGGAAAATATTTCACCTGTGAATTATCTTTTATTGGTTTTACTAATGTAGGACCTAGAAATTCTAATCACAGAGCAGAAAACCCTTGTATTGTGTTAAGACCTATACCAGTATAACAAGGCATCAATTTGCTAAGACTTCGAGGTAGGTCTTTTCTGTTCCCACTGAGTAGTAGCCCCTCGTGTTTTCAAAATGCTGGGCTTTGACTCTCCATAGTGGTCTTTGTAGCTGCCATCTTTTGGAAAAGGCAATAATCTGCAGAACTATAAACATACAGAAAAGGGGGAATGTATCACCTTAGACTTGGAAATAAGTGGAGTGAAAAAGCTGGAAACAGGCATCAGGATGTTCTGTGATCTCATCTGACATGAAGACTCTCAAAGAGTTGTCTTCCTCAGCTGATACATAGATAAGTAGATCTTACAGCAGAAATTGACAAGGACAGGACAAGAAAGGAGGAAAAGGGCTGATGCTTCCCAGGAAGGAGTCTATACCACACTGTCCATTTCTGTTCTTTGTCCCGCCCTTCACCCACCCCCAAAATATTCTAAAAAAGGTGGGTGGGTGGGGAAGCTGGGCAGGGAGCTCAGACTTCGGTTTGTGGATGAAATCTCCTCAGGTCCCCAGGTCTGAGGAGACATGCAGTCTTCCATAAAAACTACTTAGATTTTGTGTTGTATTAATGTGTATCTGATGAGGCATATACAAACAAAAGACATTTCATAAGCATTTGCTAATATCTGTTTCTGATTTCAGGTACGATAATTTTCAGAACCCCAAGAAGAGGAAAGGACAAGTTGGCTCAACCTTTAGACCAGGACAAAAAATTACATTAGCTTAGTAACTTGTATTTGCTCATAATTGCTAAATTGTAACTGGAAATTATATATGTGATTAAATCAGATTAGTTATATTCATACAGATTTATTAATGCAGCAGTTGGAGATAAGTTTCTTTAAAACTTACATGCTGTAAAATTATGTCACATTTTATTTTGAAGAAAATTGTTTTCCTTCAGATTGATATTAAATTTTGAGAGAATATTGGTTACATTCTGTCCAGTTGTTTATCACATAAGATTTTTTATTTTTCTTTTTATCAATACGATTACCAAAACCTAACAATGATAGAAAGGCTAAGAGAAGTGTGGTACTTCATATGTTCATCGGTAGGCAACTGTCTAATGCATCCAAAATTACTATAACAGAAAAAAAAATAATTGTATCTTGTTTTCTGTCTTTATTATTCAGGAGAATATCAAGTTACATTTCACAGGTGTATCTTCTTAACTCCATCTTTTCTTCTTGGAGATCTCTAATGTTAGAAAGTTTTTAATATTGCATACTAAAATTATTCACTACTGCTGTCTTACCTGAAGGCTGTTACAGAGTTGCCTTCCTCAGCTGATACATACAGAAGCAACTCTAACAGAAGGGGGGAAAGGGAAGGGGAAGGAGAGAAAGAGAAGTAGAGATTTTTCCCATGAATCTATATGACCGTTTCACAACATTTGTCAATGCTGGGGAGATTTGACTGGTTTTTCAATAATCTACTATTCACCTTCCTAAGCTAATTAGAGATCACTGATTTTTTTTTTTTTTTGGTGGTCTTTCACGGCCAGTGTGTGCTTTTTCACATCTGTGTTGCTTTGGGACATGGGGCATTATTACCCTTCCTGTGATCAGATAGTACATCCAGACTTCTTCTGATCACTTTGTTCAGGTACGTTAGTAGCAACAGCCTTCCTCGAGCTGCTTCTATGTTTGATTATGTGGTCCTACTACATGTTCCAATTGGTTATTTCATTCATTGAAATGTCTCATTCTATGTAAATAATTAGAAGAACACATCATATGACTGTATGATTTTATTGTTCACTGCCGTCTAGGCGTAGTTCCTATTCCCAGTGCCAGCAAATAACCCCAAAAATGTATGATTTGTGTGTTCATTCTTGCAGCCTGGTACAGGTGAAACCTGCTTATGCTACAGGCCTTCATAAAAGTCTTAGCTCATAGCAGTTAGTACCCCCGATTTTCTTACTTATGCTGAGCTATTGCTTTTCCACAGGCAGCCAAATAATGGATGTTGTGTTGAGCATTTTGCCTGCTGTTTCCCAGTCTCCTCCATCAAATCAAGAACTAAGTAAACTCTCTGTGAACCAGCAACCTGAAATTGGACAAATTCTATGCCTCCCTACTAGTTGATTGCAATTCCTACCTCTAAGTGATACTGATGTCAGTCTTTCTGAGTATATATTATGGCCTGTAAAAAAGCCTAATAACCTAGGGTAGCTTTTCCCTTTCACTCCTGTTGTCACCAACATTGTCAGCTGTCGCATACCTTTTCTCAGTTGCCAACCACTCTCTCCCTGTATTTGAAGGGCTTCTGAAGAAGTGAGTGTTAAAAACAGATGTAAACACTCACCTAGTTTCTAACATGCAAAGGATTGTTTCACTTTGCTAGTAGGAACCCCATTTCCTCTCCTATCCCACAATTCTTCTTAAAAAAGGCTTAGGAAGCTGTTACTCTAAAAGTTTGAAGTTACCTTCTCACTGCCTTTGAAAGCTGTACCTGTTGTGAAGCAATCCACAGTGCTAGTTTGAGTCTGTTGATGAGTAGAAAAGGTTTCTGGGAAAAGGATTAATCAGTGCAGTAAACTCAACTGAAAGGCTTGGATGTTGAGGGAATTGCTAATTGCTAATAATCAAAATCTGCCAGACTTGCTGTTCCAAGAATTGAAGACGTTGAATACTATCCACTGTGTTAGGTCCTTTGACTGTTAATGCTCTTATACCTTAAATGGCTTTTGGTGTTTGCTTGTGAAACAATTTCTGTTGTATGTGAAATATTTCACAAGGTAGTTATTGTGTAACTTTTAGTTCTTAAAGTATAAAACTTTGTTCCATTTCCTAAGGGAAACAATAGAAAATATTTCTTAACCCAACTGAAATGAAATTATAAAGTAAGCAATATCTGCTGAGGCTTAGATTAGATTAACCTTTGGTTTCATATTAGACGTTACCAGTTAGAACTCTTCTTGACAGTATTTTAAGCATGGCAGTTAACAGTCTGGTTAAAACATAAACATTTTATGTTTTACATTAAATTTGAAAAGTACTTTGGATTTTAGTTCATCTAAACAAGTCTAAAATTTTTGTGCACCAGTCTGCATTTAATGTCATACAAAGACTTTCTACCTCCCTCTTCTGGGAAGCAGTGTGAATTCCTCCAGCCCAAAAGCAAACAAATCTTTAAAAATATAAATTAAAAACAAAAGCATTTTATTAATTATTTTTTTCACAGGATGTTTTACTCAAATGAACTGATGTGTGTGTTTGAGAGTGTGTGTGTATACACATATATTAAAAAATATGACACAGTATATATTTGGAGATTTTAATATTATTAATCTAATGTATCATTTTACTTGTTGCCTAATTTATTTCCCAACAGAAAATTGTGAAATATATGCATGCTGTATTATTGCATGAGGTTCTGATTTTTAATTATTTAATACCTCCTAAGCTCACATAACAGCCTGGGAGTGAAGCTGACTTCCTAGGGAGTTAAGATAATCATAAAATTGTGAGCAATGCAGGAACTTGGGAGAGGCCAGAACAACAACAGAATTTCTTGCATGAATTAGGCAGCATTCACCTTACAGAATGAAGCTGGGAGGCTGGACTACAATCCGTCAGTGTTAATTGACAGGTGTCATAGGTGTCATTTGGGAAAAACCTGTTTACAGCTGCTCTGGGGGATGCGCAGCCACAGGGCCTAAAGTGGTTTGGCAGAGGTCTTTCAAAGCAGCACTGTTTCCAAACTTTTCATTATAGTGGTTTGCAGAGTCTCCGTTGCCCTTAATGTGCCCTTTCTTAAAAGTTGGTCATCTGTCGGCATGATCTTGGTGTCACCTGTAAGTACAGGATATGTGAAATATTTTACATTGGGAGCATAAGGGAGAATGTCAACTTGGCCCTGATGATAATGTGTTTGACCTCAATGCAAGCTGTTGTAACACACAAAAAGTTTAGCATTTATTAACACAACAGTTTTGCTTCTGGAACAAATTCTGAGACATTAGTTGTGTAACATGTTTTATATTTTTAGCAAGTCTTGTACCAGATTTCTCTTTTTTTTTCATTAGCATATGTACAACAGGATTGGAATGGTACAAACCTTGTTTTAAAGCACAATTGTTAGTTTTCCCATTTCTAAAATAGCCCAGAGGGTAACAATCTGTCATAGGTACACTGAATTAAAAATTTACTAACTAAAGTTTAGTCTGCTGTTCTGATTATGCAGTAGAGAGATCTACGATAAAATATTTCCAGATGCTCAGAAGATGGTCTGTAAAGAAATACTAGATAATTTTACTGGTATTCAGTTCACAAGTGTAAGTCAGACATGGAAATTAAGTGTGAAAAATTCTTCCTCCATATCGTCTTGCAGCTGGAGGAGCTTTTGTAGGACTTCGAAGTACGCAGCCTTCCTGTATTGTCACACAGCAGCAACGTCCTTGCAGCTGCTGTTAGATAAGTAGGGTACCTGTTGTATCAGCAGTGCTGTCCCCACACTATTCTCCAAAAAACTTTACTAGCTTGAATTGTTTGAAATTATTTAGTGAAGAATGATAATCTCAAGGAAAAGATAAGTTTGGGATGCCTAGGGACAAAAAGACAACCACTTCTTCACTGTTCACACAAAGCGGCTACTAACAGCCTGCAGTAAGGATTATTACTTAACTTAGGCACGGCTGTAACAGCAGGTGTGGAAACCCGGTGGGTGCTGATACCAGATTTTGGTACAGCAAGAATTATTAAGGTCATAGCAATGTTGGGTGATTTCCCTGACTTCCAGAGATAAACAGCTTCATAGATTAAAAAGCAAAAGATATTTGAGACCATCTACAAAATCATGTCAATGCCATATTATATAAATACACCATAAGCACTGCTATGATTAAGGCCATCCTCATGGTTTTGTGTCATTTTTCAAGCAGGAAGATACTCCACTGCTTGAGATTCAATGCTAATCTCAATTTCCCTAATTATTGCCAAGTTTCAGGAAACAACAATTATTTCTAGATAAATCATTACTTTAATGCAATGCTTGTGTCTTGCTAAAGCACTATTTAAATAATTATATATAGATATATGTGTAACTCGATCTAGATAGATAGATGTATAACTAGAACATCATGACCTTGTTTAGATACTAAAAAGCTACAATTGTTTTTTGTGCATAACAGTTTCAGTTAACTCACAGCCCATTTTCTAAAGCCTAGTTTTCCAGGAATTTAAAATTTGCCAGTTTTCTAAACATCTGTAAGACTTTTTTTGTTTGTTTTTTTCAAAGGCCTCAAATCCCCTTAATTCAAAGGCAGAGTTAAAAAACATGGATATAGAAAGAAGTACTTGCAGTCAATGTATTGAGATTTGCTTTTTTCTGAGGATTCAGGGGAGAGAATAACCCCCTTCTCCCAGGAGCGAATCCCATCACCCTTTCCAACCCAGCATTGTGGATCCTGCTAACCAAGTCGCAGCCTGTTGAGTCTAAAGCAGGAATTTCGCCCTTGGAGTGGGTGATGAGGAATTTGTTTCTCAGTGCAGGAGCGGCCATGCACCCCCAGAGTTCCATGGGTTGGAGATCCCCCCAAGCTCTCTGACAGCTGCTGCCTCTTTCAGGGCACCCTGAACCTGGGCATGAGCGAGAACAAGCTGTGCTTTGACTTAACAGAGGAGAGAGCAAGTGCTGCTGTCCTCTCACTAACTGGGATTTAATCACTAGTTCAGCTTGGACTCGTTTCAGTGTCTGGCTACCAGTTCAGCACCGGGAAAGGGATGTGTTGGGAGGACACGCACAGGGCTAACAGCTTTCCCAAGGTAGCACACTGTCTCTGTTTCTATCTGCTGCTCCGGTTGCACACACAGAAGTAATTTGCTGAGTAGCATTTATACTGAAATATTTACACTTCAGTTGAAAACCAGAATAATTTTGATTTGCTTGAACTTAATCAACATTGGATTGAGCACATCATACTCCAAACAGAACTGATCCAGAGGTCTGCTTTGGAATGCTGGCCTTCAGGAAGAAGTGGGTTTTCAAAGGGGGAGGTAAAGGCCTGCTAAGAAACTGACTTAGCTGATGGAAAAGCTAGGACTTTGCCTGGAAGTGTTCCATGCATTAAATGCAGACTTTGGTCAAAATTAAGCCTACAACCTAAATGTTAGGCTGCTGGGCACCACAGTAAGAGCTCCTCTTTGAAACTATGAGAAAATGTCATATTCTCTAAAGGAGATGTTTCCCCTCCAAGCTGTTAATTCTACCTCCTATGCTGGAAAGCATGGTGTTCTGACTTACCTTTTAACAAAACAAAGACCTAGTTGCCAGGCTGACTGCTGCAGTTTGCCAGTTGCTTCTTTCTTCTCCTTCCCACTGCTATGGGGTAATGGATCTGCACTATGTCACCACCTTTGCAGTGCTTGTGACAGGGGGTCAGGCATGAACTCAACACAGAGCTGGCAGTGCTGGCAGCAGCAGAGGATTATTTTTCTTAGAATTAAATCGCTATTGATGCCACAATGAATACAGGACTGAGCCTGGATGGGTTCTGCTTTGAGAGCAAGAAAGCCACTGCTGGTAACACAGCTAGTTTTCTTCTGTGAGAGATAGGGCTGCCGTCACTTTTCTTCTGTTGATTGAGAAGCTAATTGAAGCTGATGTGAATTAAAATATTGCAGGAACTGTTAGAGCTTTGATGTATCTCAGAAGTGGTTGCTGCATAGTCTCTTGGGTATAGCAGGGATGCTTTTCCTTTACGTGTTTTTCAGGACATTTTTTAATATATGACAGAATAATAAATAATTATTCCATTATTTTATTTCTTTGCTTTGGTGATGTCTTAATGCTGTTTTCTAACAATTTAAAACAAAAAAAGATAAGTGCAAACTATAAACATAATACTCATCAATTTTTATATTCTCCATTTCCTTAAAATTATTGAATAATGTTTGGGGTTTTTTAAAATAAAGTTTTACTCTGCTATAGCAGAGTTCCCAAGAATGCAGTGCTCTACAGTCTCTCCTTCACGTCACTAGTTGACAAGACCTGACATGAATTATCTGGAGCCTAATCTTTTCCAGTATTCTGATACATAAGGCACTAGAAGGTAAGAAGCTTATTTTCCCATTTGTCACATTGGTTGTTGCCAGTGCTGGTCATGGTTTCTGCGAAGCTAGGTGTGGTCTCATTGCTCTGGTAAGCCCCAATGATGGGTGTGTTACTGTCAAAAGCTGGCAGGCTTTTGAGTGGCTGTTCAATAATTTCTTTTCTGGATTTTTGTTCTGGTTTTCTCCTTGCCCTCAATGTACCACAACAACCTGGAATGGCAAAGGTTCAAAGATTTAGGGGCTTGTTTGCAACAAAAACCAAGTATTGATGTGGTGAATCATACTGATGTGGTGAATTGCTGCTGGAATGATTTGTTCTAGTCTTGGTGAGGGATAAACTGAAACTCTGGGTGCTGTGAAGAATAGAGATGAACTATGGACTCGTTGAAGGTCAGTAGGAACACCACCATTACTTGGCCTGAAAGCCTGTTATCTAAAGTATTGTCATTGACTCTGGTGTCACTATTTCTAGTAGCCAAATTCTTGTCCTTTCTCCAAAACCAGATCCCACTTGTGCTCAAAGATACTTTATTTTCTCATTTTTCTCGTGTACAGCAATGATAGTCGAGTCACAGTCACTGTTATTCAAAGTAACAGATGTCTCCTCTGTGCTTCTGTATCACAAAACATAGCACACTGGTATTTAAGGAAATTAAATTATTTAATCAAAATCTTCAAGGATTTCATAACAGAACAAATAATGCATTTGATTATTTGTGATTGACTTTAATTCTGTGTTTTAGCTTCAGTGTAGAAATTGCCCAATTTCTAACAGACTATGCCAGAGCTACAAAAGCGCTGAATCCTGAACATGTAAGAAAAGCACTTTATTGATGCATTTTACTTATCTTAAACTGATCATCTTAAACTGATCAAGATGAATAACTCTGAACACAAATTTCAGAGAGGTATGACAGGAGGGATATATGCAAGATTTTCAGAAGTCTTAGTAGTCAAGGTGTAACACTCAAGGACTAATGCTATAGATGTAGTGTGGCTTTTTTCACTCTGTTGGGTTTTTTTTCTTTTATTTTAAGCTAGTGTTGATATTTATGAACTGAGGAATTTAAGGAAGTGCTGATATTTCTGTTAAATGAAAGATATTTCCTAAATGATTGTCCTACTTCTTTCAGATAACTGTTATGAATAGCTGTTGTGCTGTTTTTGCTACTCTGTTGACTGTATTATGTGACCCTGGTGGTAAGTAAAAACTCAATTATTTTGCTTAAAAGCATTTGTTTGCAGTGAGTATAATTGTATTGACACCCTGCTGTTACTCTTACCTGCCTGAATAAAGCAAGGCATGGTGTTTCTTTGTCACTGACAGAGTGTTTTCAAAATAATGCCACTGTTTCTACAACAGTGGAAACTTTTTGTGATATTAGCAGGCCCACTTGCTTTCCATAATGCAATCTGTAATTTTTTAAGAGCATGATAGGAAGAGGAGAAGAATGTAGGGAATCCAATGTATTTTGAAAAGTTATGAGAAAAAGAGGTGGAAACAGTGGCGGAAGCTGGAGGAATTAGGTACGTGGGGAAGGAGGTATACTGGGTTAAAACGTGGGACCCAGCAAAAATTTGGGTAACTGGCTATGGAAAACATGTAGAAGAATTTGGGACAAGGGAACGGAGCTGAAGCATGAGAGGGATTCCTGGTCAAACAAGGGTGGTAGTGAGGAAGAAGCAGAGGTGGGAATGCAAAGCAGAAGGATGGAGTACCAGAAAAGTCTGCTCACAGCAGAGGTGACAGTAGGAAGAAAAAGAGAGCTCACCAAAGGAAAATGGTTTCCTTTCTAGTTTGGAATTAGGAAAGTGGCGTAGGCATGCAATATAGCAGAGAACAGGGAACTCCACAAAGACCTGCCACAGAGGGAAGGTGAGCAGGATGACTTTGTTAGCCCCCAGTGCAGCAGTCTGTGTCACCTCCGTAAGACCTTGTTATTGGCACCAGAAGGGAGGTGGAGTAACACAGAATAATGTGGTGCAATGACTTCAGCCTGTTGGTGGCAAAATACTAGTTTTCAGTGCTGGTCAAGGCCCCTGTGAAGCTGGGTGTGGTTTCATTCCTCTGGTAAGCCCCAAGGATTAGTGGGTTACTGATTCCAGCATGCCTGCAGGATTTGGGGTTCCTGTGCAGGAGTTTCTTTTCTAGATTTTTGTTCTGTTTTGCCTCCCCACCCTCAATGTGCCACAGAGACCCAGAATGACAAAGGGCAAAAATCCAGGGGCTTACTGGCAAACCAGACACCATGTCTTGATGCAGTGAATCGCTCCAGGAATTATTTGTTCTAGTCTTGGTGAGGGATAAACTGAAACTCTGGGTGCTGTGAAGAGGGATTTTTTTTTAGCTGTAAAACATAATGTTTACTGAAGGCTACTTGTTCCCACATCTATTTTAGTATGTTCTGATTTCATTGTACTTGCACAGCTTTAACAGGAACTCTTCTGCTTAAATGCTGACAGGCTCCCCCCTTGGTTAGCAAAGGAAGCCCATTCCACCTCCTCTGAAACCCTGTCACGCACGGCTTTTGCAGTGTCTCCAGGAGAAAACCAGCCTGGGACTACTTCACAGCAAAAAAGTGAGGAGGGAGCCAGGTTATGCAGTGTCACAGGCTCCCTGGCTTCGTGGTTGGCAACCACAAAGTAGTGGTCCAGGCCTGCAGAACTTTCTGATGAAAAATTTGATAGCAAATCATTAGCAAAATATTGAGAGCAAGATCTTTATTTGCCATTATTATTTAAATAAATACATAAATAAATAAAACAAGTAGTTGATCAATTCCATTCCCTTTCACTGAAAATATATATGGTGCTCAAATCTGCTATTGCAAATGCTAAGGAAGGATATTGAGAAAGAACTCAGGTTGGTTGGTATACACTAAAGTTTCAGTTTTGTTTAAATATTGGTTTAGGCCACAGTGAAGATTTTGAGATTAAATTAGATATCACATTCGTAGATTGTCAGTTTAGTCTATCAGAGTATAACGAAATAATTGCTCATGAAAAATTTTAATTTCATTTTTTTGATGTTTTAAGATGGATATCTGATTCCAGCTCCATACTATGGTGGTATAAATTTGAAAACACAGCTCTGTAGTGTAATACAGCCTGTTCATGTGCCCTTGTTCAGTGAGGTAAAGCTTTAGCTATTCACATAGGTTAAGAGACTTTTCAAGGGAATGGTCTAAAAAGCTTGAAAATGCAAACTGAATCCAAGTGAAGAGACAGGACCAGTCTAGCACTTGTCTAGAGAGACAGCCTGTCTTAGCAGGAGGCTGCTGTCATCAGATACAGGTTCATGTTCTGTGCAGACACTGTTCTACATTGACATGCTGAATTATAATTTGTCAGCTTAAAGTCTGTCACACACTATGAGTAAATTTGTTTTGCATTTTTTTTTCCCCCTTAAGTACTGAAAGATGTATCTACCACACAAGATGTGTAACATTGGTTTGCCCTTTGAAAGTTCAGTAATCTGTGAGGCACGACAAAGGGCAGATAGCATCATTTGTAAAACCAAATCATGCAGTCAGAAGGAAAAAAAAAAGTGACCTTTCAAGTACACAAGGTCTTCTGTAAGTCTTCAGCTGTGTAGTCTTGGTTAAGGACAATACTTAAAATAAAATAATTGAGTTTATCTAGAAAAGACTGATCTTAGTTTCACATTCTTTTATTTTCTAAAAGTCAGTAGCAGTTGCACCAGTATTTATCTCACTTAGAGGGTATTTGTTAACTGCCTTCTTTCCTTTTATTTGTATTTTTAATATTTTTGTATTCTTGTTGATTATTATTTTTCTGTAAGTGACTGACAAACAAAGTCACCCTTTCCAGTTAACAGATGAAAAATTAGAAAATGCATTACAGAAAGCTAAAAAGCATGTATCAACATTGATTTCCAATGTTCATGTTTTCCTGTCTATTTTGTAAGCAGCACATGTTCTTGGCATTGAAGCATTTGTAAAATTTCTCATCCGTGCAGATTTTTAAGCCTTGTGACTGAGGTGGGTCCAACTCTAGCAATAGGAGTTGAAATGATTTTATAACCTGGGCACTGTAACAAAATGCAGAGAACTGCCCTGACTCCATTTTATGAAGAACAAATCTTAAATTGTGTTTCCACACCAAGTTTCTTCCTCTGTAGATTTTGGTGGAATCTGAAGTGTTGCAAACAAGCTATTGTTCTGACCCTGAGAATAGAATAGAATACTGTTACAACCCACTCAATTAAAGAAACATGTCTAATGTGATTTTGAAAAGGGTTCTTCTGAGTTCCAGCTAACAAGGAATTGCTAGCAAACAAAAAATGACAAATGTAATTTTTTCCCAGAGTTTAGCAAATTTAATTAGTTCAAAATACTTAGCATGTTCAGTGATTATATTCTGATCAGGCTTGCATAAGTGGAGATATTGTTGCTTGTCACATACAATTTGTTTTTCACATTCCTCTCTGCCTTGGAGACTCCTTTTCTTCCCTGTGGAAATATTTGGGTTTGTGAGTGTCCACCAAATAATGCTTACAAGTATTTCAGGTTAATCCACTCACTTCACGGAAAATTGTAAATGAACTTTAACTTAACTGTTTGTTCTTGTCCTTGAAAAGATCCAACAGACGAAGCACAGGCTGATCTTTAAAATATTTTACCAAAAGATGTGGTGGGGACGGCAGTGACATTTAAAAACATTAAGTGAGATAGACTTCTTTTGTTATCCTCCAGGATAGAAAAGATTTGACAGTTGGTGAAGCACATAGCTACAAGGATGGTCACTTACAGATGTTGGCTGTAAGATGGGTATTTTGGATACATGCAACTGTGTGCATACATTTTTTTATAGATATGTTGAGACTGTCCTAGTTAGCTAATTGCTTGATCAGCATCGTGCCGATGTTTAGACACCATCTGTATGTCTGTGTCCTGTGTCTGTGCCTTTGCCAACCCATGTGAGCTCAAGCATTCAGACAGTTCTCACTTGATCCTAGCAGAGGGAGGCATCACCCCTGCTATGTTCCTGTGGCTGTCATCAGGTGAAGTGGCTGGACAAGATGCTGGATCACAGATCAGATTAACAGTTTAGAGCTCTGCATGTGTTTGTCATCCTTCTAGAGCTGAAACTCTTCTCATGAATAATACTATAAACATCTGCCTTGGTTACATCCAATATCATAAATTGCTGGAGGTGCTAGACTAGCACAGCAACTGACATACCGTCATCCTAGAGCAGCTGTTCCTGGAAACAATAATGCCTCACTCAGGATCATCTGCTTAATACATGTCAGATGTCAAATACACTAAATATATACTATTGTGCAAGGAGTGGAACAGCTGTTTGTGCTTAGCATTTGCATCTTATCTTACTTTCAGGTAATTTCTTGTAGCTGGGATCAAAGGCAGTACACTGAAAGTTCATTTCTTGTGAAGTTCTTGCTCACAGTACCCATTAACGTTCAAACAAATTGCATAT
Source organism: Piaya cayana (assembly GCA_013389865.1). NCBI lineage: Eukaryota > Metazoa > Chordata > Aves > Cuculiformes > Coccyzidae > Piaya > Piaya cayana. Next base: position 133,473 of record WAAB01022998.1, read on the forward strand.
GGAGGGAAAGCAAATATCAAGGCTTTGTCATCATTTAACTTGATTTTCTGGACTTCTTTGGGAGTTGGTCTTTGCAAATAAAGTCCTTTGGAGGAAGCTTGTGTGGAGTGAGAAGTTGCTTTTCTAAAAGGTGAAAATGCAGGAACAAAAAGACTAATCTGCTTTCAAGTTTATCCCAGACATGAAGTAATAAAGCCACTCCTCGTGCTGATATGTTCAAAGACTTGAAAGTTCCTGCTGTAGTCATTACAGAATCACAGAATCACCGGGTTGGAAGAGACCCACTGGATCATCGAGTCCAACCACTCCCACAAAACACTAAACCATGTCCCTCAGGACCCCGTCCACCCGNCATTTCACTGTGTACAATATATTTGCTGCGTGTTGCTTATGTTACTGTGCATTAAGATTTTTTTTTTAGCAAATAGAAGACTTTCTGGAAAATGCCTGTAGAGTTAAAAAGACTGGTTATATTTGTACTTGTAATATGATGTCTGATCATGTAGGACTCTTCTTATTACACAGCAGGATATTTACAATCTCTTAGGACAGTGGAAAAAAAAATATCTTCTGTGGAAAAAATTTCCATAGCAGAAATCTTTCACTATTGATAAATATAATTAAAAACTAATTATTTGCCCAAGACCTCTGCACATCTCACAGACCACCAGGTAATTCAGTTTTAAGTCTTCTGCAGATTCTATTGCTTGTTTAAATAAAAAAAAGCACCATTGAAAAATTAATTACTTGGCAGGGTCCCTTTTCTGCTCACCTTTCCCCTTTTTATTCACGGTAACTTTGCTAAGTTCTGACAAATTATTTTGGAACTATGCCTGTAAAACCCATACAAACCCCTACAACACCATAATCTTGCCTATTGATATCAATGGGGGTTTTGAATGACCGCTAAACTGATTTTCATTCACTAATAAAGTATTTAGTATGTTTTTGGGGTGGTTTTGGATAAATCATGAAATAAGTTTGGTAGCTGAAACCTTAGTCTGTATACTAATTATAGTATGTAATTAATTAATTTCGAAACATTGCTTTTCACCTAAGGGTTCACATAATTCCTTGCTGAATTCTTGCCAGTCATTGCTGTAATGTTGTTGGTGTCTCCAACCATCAGTTTTACTTTTTTTTAGGGAATCTGAGTCAGAGAATTAATTCTGATCAACTCCCACAGTCCATTAGGGGACATTTATCCAGCACAGTTAATGAAATAAAGTCCAGAGTTTGCGCACAGGTTTGAGCCTTAGTGCTGTTTGTTTGGTGTTTAATTTTCTGTTAATGCAATATAGCAGTGGTGAAAAATCACCTTTGGTGATCACATGTTCTTTGCTTGTTTGGAAGAGGTGGTGGACAGGATCCTGATCATATTTACTGTGTACCTATATTCTTTGCTTGGCCTTCTTGCAAACACTAGAATGAATTGCTTAACCTGATAACCAACAATGTCTTTCTGAACGAAATATATTTAGGATTTTTTTTAATGTGTTATTTAAACATGATGCATGGCTTGGAAAAATAGCAACAGGTGATTACCAGTCTTTAGCAGTGGTAGAAAACGTGGCCAGCACTGCCATTTGAAACATTATCAAAATAAGAAAGTCATAACATTTGATATTGAGGGGAAAATAATTGCATTGGGAAGGAATGATCAAGAAGTCTGAAGTTTTGTAGCATCTTTTCATAGAATCATAGAATGGTTGGGTTGGAAGGAACCTTTAAAGGTCATTTAGTCCTACACCCCTGCAGTGAGCAGGGACATCTTCAGCTTGATTGGGTTGCTCAGAGCCCTGTCCAACCTGACCATGAATGTTTCCAGATATGGGGCATCTACCACCTCTGGGGGCAACACATGCCAGCGTTTCACCTCCTTCAGCATAAAATATGTCTTCCTTATGTCTAGTCCAAATCTACCCCCTTTTAGTTTAAAATCATAACCCTTTGTCCTGTTGTAACAGGCCCTGCTAAAAAGTTTGTCCCCACCATTCTTATAGGCCTCCTTTAAGTACTAAAAGGCTGTAAGGAGGTGTCCTTAGAGCTTTCTCTTCTCCATCCCAACTCTCTCAGCCTGTCTTCACAGGAGAGGTGTTCCATCTTTCTGACCATTTTTGTGGCCCTCCTCTGGACTCACTCCAACAGATGCGTGTGTCTTCCCTGTGCTTTCCCTGTTTAGCTTGAGAGGTGCAATTCACTTTCCACCAAAGGAAGATACTTCTGAAACATCTCATCCTCATTTTCCTTCTTTGATCCTTCCTCAGCTCAGTGATTGTGATCTAAGCTCTAACAGTCTTCTGAATCCCTTGAGTACTGATGGAGAAAAGGCACTTCCTTTTGAAAAGCATCTATATATTTTTTTTAAAGATGTATTTCTTTATTCTGCTGGTGAGCTTCTGCCAAAGACTGACTGCAAAATCACATACACAGTTTGAGTGTTACCAGTATTTAGTGTATGGCAACATTAAATAGAGTAAGTTGATATTAATTGTTCATTAATTACCAAAGACTGCTGCTGATTTATTAAAATTTGAAATGGAATAACCCAACATTCCTGCATTTTTTGCATGATTTTCTTTTGATACAAAAAGCAATGGAGGTTGGTAGAATTCAATGCACTGCATCCAGTTACTAAGTTTTCAGAAAGGCAAATGTATCTCTTCTCAGCGTGCCCCATGGATTTCAGGATGCAACCAACATAACCTGGTACTACAATAATCATAGAATCATAGGCCAGAGGCTGACAGTTTCCGTGGCAGAATGCTAAGAGAAACTGTGTCACAGGCTTTACTGAAGTCCAGGAAGACCACGTCCACAGACCTGCCTTTTGTGAACCCATGTTGATTGGGCCTGATCACCCGGTTGTCTTGCATGTGCTTCATGATAGCACTCAAGATCACCTGTTCCATGACTTTCCCTGGCACTGAGGTCAGACTGACAGGCCTGTAGTTCCCTGAATCCTCCCTGCGACCCTTCTTGTAGATGAGTGCAACATCAGCCCATGCAATGAAAGCTTTGATGTCAGTGAATGAAACGCATTGCCTTGGTTGCTGGCAAGCTCCTGGGATGTGATCAGCTCAGTGCTGCAATGAGACTGTAAATGAAAAGGCCTTTATTTGCACACTTATGCCTTCTCTATCTAGGCCTTTACAAGCTGTGGCAACAGGCTCTTGCCTGGGAGCTGTTGCTGGGCCCCACGAAGTGGTGGCTCCATACTGGATTTTCTTTCCTCTACACACAATCTAAGTTGCGGATGCATGCAGGGTCCTGATATTGCAGCATCCGCTCAATCTCAGGCTGTGATGCCTCTTGTGTGGGGATGGTGCCACTGCCACGGACTTACCAAGGGTAGATGATGCCGCGCTAACCTGATTGCCTTCTACAAGACAACAGCATCTTTTGACATGGACAGAGCTGTGGGTGTTGTTCAGCTGTACCTGAGCAAAGTGTTGAACACTCTTTCACATCCCCTTCTCTAGGATGACCCGGGCAAGGAAGTCAAGGGAAGTGGAAATATCGAATGGTAGGTGTCATGGTCCACTCATAAGCGGACATGTGATGGTTCGTTTTTAGTACCAATGGTACCTTTCCCACACTAGGGTGTTCCACCAGAACTGGTTGTCCTGAGAAATAAGATGGTCCTTTAGAATCATTAGGTTCTTTTACAGGAGTTAAAAGTAGGAGCCTTTGGAAAAAAAGGTAGTAAGTTTTGGACATCCATTCACTCCCTAACCATTGTTCACACCTTTTACAGCTTCCCGCAGTTGGGCATCCCAATTCCCCTTATGGGGTTTCAAATGGCTTTTGGTGCTTTCTACATTAGCTTGTGGGTAGTAGGGGGTATGGAAGACCTTGCTTCATGAGGGAGTGGGGAGGCTTGGAGACAGTACAGGTACAGAATACTTTTGAGATAAAGACATAGGTACGGGTACAAAGCATTTGTTCCGTACCAGCTTTGGCCATTTTCATAAGGTCTGCATCTATGATTTATACAGTCAAGTACTGAGGAAAATGCTGAGGCATAAATCAATTCTTTGACCGCCTCTTAGTGTGTGACAGAGCCTGCTGGGACCCCAGAACGATAGAATCATTGAACAACCAGGTTGGAAGAGACCCACCAGATCATTGATGTTTACATTCATAGAATCATAGAATCACAGAATCACCAGGTTGGAAGAGACCCATCGGATCACTGAGCCCAACCATTCTTATCAAACACTAAACCATGCCCCTCAGGACCTTGTCCACCTGCGCCTTAAACACCTCCAGGGAAGGTGAATCAACCACCTCCCTGGGCAGCCTGTTCCAATGCCCAATAATACTTTCCATGA
>WAAB01022998.1:138532-163553 GCA_013389865.1 Piaya cayana
TGCCTTTTGTGAACCTGTGTTGACTGGGCCTGATCACCTGGTTCTCTTGCAAGTGCTTCATGATAGCACTCAAGATCACTTGTTCCATGACTTTCCCTGGCACTGAGGTCAGACTGACAGGCCTGTAGTTCCCCAGGTCCTCCCTGTGACCCTTCTTGTACATCGGCACATCAGCCAGCCTCCAGTCCAGTGGAACTTCCCCAGTCTTCCAGGACTGTTGGAAGATGATGGAAAGGGGTTTGGCCAGTACATCTGTAAGTTCCCTTAATACTCTTGGGTGAATCCCATCCAGCCCCATAGACTTGTAGATGTCAAGTTGGGCTAGCAAGGCTCTGACCACCTCCTCTAGGATCACGGGACTTGAAAGCCTGCAGAAGAAACATGTAGCAGTGTATGGTCATGTCATTAGCCTACAGTACTTGTTTCTATTTATAGCGCTATATGAACATGTTAAGTTTCAATGTACCATTTCCACTTACGTCACTAAGCAATTAAGCTGTAGTCAGGTGCTGCAAACTCTGCAGGTACAGTTGCTTTTGGTTTTGCTTTGGCCAACAATAAATGCAGCATCTACTCCCACCTCCTCTGCCGTTTGTTATCTGCTTCTCATGAAGAAGAAAAGGGGGACAATTTCTTTTTTTTTATGTTCCTTGGCAGTGGGCTATTACTAAACAGTTTAGAAACAAAGATCTAAGGAAGCAGGAAGAATGAAACAGAAGTTCCTAGACTCATGAGAACTATTGATCCCCTGACACGAAAGGCTTGCTTTCTCATGCGACCTACAACCATCCCAATCTTGGTTGCATGCAAAATATGAACACAGGTAAGTTTTTCAATAAACTTTTATACCTGAGATTTGCTTATAACCTCTGATTTTGTTCTGTTGAATGTGTATTTTAAACGCTTATGCCATGACTACTTTGTGCAGCCAGACTTTACAGCTATCTTACTGACCTAGCACTGAACCGGTAGGTGCACGAAGATCACCAAGACCTCATCATAAAGGCCTTGTTTTTTGAGCATTATTGACAAAGCTTTCCCTTGCCTATTCACTCTGTTCTTTTCAGTCAATTCTTATTTTGAAGCTATACTCATTGTTTTGTGACATTTTGGAAGGTGATAAATATATGGAAAAAAACCCTGTTGCACAACAAGGATCACTGATACAGACAATGAGTCAGCAAGATCTTGGCAGAAGAAACACCCCACCAAACGACCAAACATGGAAGATCTCCTGACATTCTACCTTCGTATGCACGATGCAAAAAAACCCCCCTGTTCCTCTGTAAACAAGAAAGAGGACATTTTCACTCTTCCTTGTCCAGGCTTCTTAAGAAGATGTAACTGGAAAATTCCAGTGTATTTCTGTAATTTGGAAAATAGATTACTCATGAGAAATGCACACTGATTAACAGGGCAGTGTATCATCAGTAATCACAACAAATGTGATCTTTGGTTCTTGAATAATACTCATTGTAAAGTTGAAGACTTCATTACCTGAAGTTGAAGGCTGCACTATCAGTCATAGAATGGTTTGGATTGGATGGGGCCATGAAGGTCATCTAGTCCAACCCCCCTGCAGTGACATCTTCAACTAGATCAGGTTGTGCAGAGACCCATCCACCCTGACCTTGAATGTTTCCAGGGATGGGGCATCCACCACATCTCCGGGCAACCTGTTTCACCCTCAGTGAAAAAAATTTCTTCCTAAGATCTAGTCTAAACATCTCCCCTTTTAGTTTAAAACCATTACACCTTGTCCTATTGCTACAGTTCCTGCTAAAAAGTTGTTCCCCGTCTTTTTTATAAGCCCCCTTTAAATGCTAAATGGCTGCAATAAGGTCTCCTTGGAGTCTTCTCCAAGCTGAACAACTTCAACTCTCTTAGCCTCTCTTCATAAGGCAGGTGGTACAGGCCTTTGATCATTTTAGTGGCCCTCCTCTAGACCATCTCCCAATAGGTCCATGTCTTTCCTGTGCTGAGGGTTCCAGAGCAGGATGCAATATCCCAAATGTGATCTCACTAGAGCAGAGCAGAGGGGCAGAATCAGCTCCCTCGACCGGCTGGCAATGCTTCTTTTGATGCAGCTCAGGATACAGTTGACATTCTGGGCTGCAAGTGCACATTGCCAGCTCATGTCCAGCATGTCATTCACCAAGACCCCCAAGCCCTTCTCCACTGGGCTGCTCTAAATCTCTTCATCCCCCAGCCTGTATCAATACTGAGTGTTGTCCCGACACAGCTGCAGGACCTTGCACTTCACATTGTTGAAGTTTGTGAGGTTTTCACAAGCTCACTACTTCTGCTTGTCCAGCTGCCTCTGGATGGGACCGCACCACTCAGCTTGGTGTCATCCACCATTTTTCTGACAGTGCACTCAATCCCATCATCTACATCATGGATGAAGATACTAAACAACACTGGTCCTAATTAGATCAAATTAGATCATACCTTTCTTAACTTTAGTGGTGTTGGTGACTCAAATGCAGTGGGAGCTGACATTTTTAGTCGAGTCTTGCTTTCATGTAAATTTAAGGCCACTTACAGCTCTTATCCTTCACAGGCAGCAGGAACCACCAACCCTAGGGAATTCAGGCCACACAAGCACATCTGATAGTGTTTGGAGCTGACTAACTTGTAAAACTTCAGTGTGGAAAATACTAGTATTTTAGTATGTGGCATTTTTCCCATTCTACTATTTACATAGTTTCATTTGTATCCGAGGTTGTTGATATATAAAAATAGTCTTTTATTTCCCTTAGCAAATGTTGGGGTTTCTTTTTAATCTGAATTGCTTGAGGATATTTTTCTTACCATCATTAATTTCAACAATTGAAAAAAAAAAAATTTTTTTTTCAAATTGACAAGGGACAACAGGCACAAACTGGAGCGCAGGATATTCCACCTGAATGTCAGGAAAAATGTTACTGTGAGGGTGACAGAGCACTGAACAGGCTGCGCAGGGAGGTTCTGGACTCTCCTTCTCTTCAGATGTTTGAAACCCGCCTGGATGTGCTCCTGTGCAACCTGCTCCAGGTGAACCTGCCTTAGCAGAGGGTTTGGACCAGATGATCTCCAGAAGCCCCTTCCAACCCTGACCATTTTGTGATTAACAGATCCAGCTAACACACACACACATGCATAAATAGTAACTCAATATTAAACTCAAATCATAGGTTAGAAAGTAAGAACACTAAAAGCAACTTGTAAAAGTCAACTGTTTGCTTACCAGAGTTGAAGATGACATGAAATGTGGTTTTGTCTCAGAGGGAGCAATAATGTCTGAAGAACAAAGCACAGAAATGATGCATCAAATGGAAAGAAAATTTCCACTCTGAAGATCTTATATAACTTAAAATAAAGAAATAAATACCATAATCGATGAAGTAAAATGAACATTTTATGTGTTGTTTTTTTAACTTCTTGTATAGGGTTCACAGACCTGAGAATACACTCAAAATAACTTGTCCAAAGTATTCATTTGAAAAACTATAAATTATTAGTAACAGTTTCTTTAATGGAGACTGCAGGAGTAGGTCCCACATGAGTCCATATATAGCCCTTCTCTGGTCTTGTAGGAACAGTAGGGAAGGGAGATGATCGAGATTTGAAATATTCCGAAGGTGCATGACAAACAAATTCTAAATATTCCATTTTTCTCGGGAGATCTTCTTCTGGTCCTAGGAGAAAAATAAATACTGTTCAGAGACAAAATTTAAAGGTGTAAAATTGGAGTGACAACACCCAACATCCCTTACAGAATGTGACTTTTCAGTCAACAACTTTCCTGGCTAAGCAGCCTCAAACATCAGGCAAAAATCTGCCACCTTTATTTTTGCTGGGCTGATCTTTTTTTTCTTTCCTTCCATTTGCAGCATTCGGTTATTTGAGTGAGGTATTTCAGTTAATATATTTTAAATAGATATTACCTGTGGTCTGCCTGTCAAAAGGACTTTTCTGAATCATTAATAATTCTATAATCAGCAGCAAAACACACTCTACTGCAGGGCTTGCGTGTCATGTATTTTAAGTCCCCAAGATGACGATCAACTAATTCAGGTTACTTTAGAAGAAACAGATTGGACCGGTGTATCAGGTTTATAGTGTAATAACTTTGATTCTGTCTATGGAGTAGAAAGTTGATTCTTAAAGTTGCAATACTCTGATTATGCCCATCAGCAAAAATACTCAAATAATTACACTCACTGCAGCAGTGCTAATCACATTATATTGATAAGATAAATATAAAAAGTGATTCAAGTAAATAAGATGCTTACAGAATCTAAAATGTGGAAATCGCACAAATGATCTTGACAAGTTAAGAAGTTCATATAAAATATACAACTCTGCATTAGTCTAGGCACATTTAAATAGCTGTATAAAACACAGATTACCAGATTACCTATGATATAGGATGCTGCGTCAAAACAATCTTTGGGGCTGGCTTGCGTAGGAATGAGCCAGGTTAGTGCAGCACTCTTTTCACAGTATTGGTCCTGAATAAACCCACGGATCTGAGCATAGTATGTTTTTTCATCATTCTCGTCAACAACTGAAACAACATCTCCAATTTGATAGTATACACCCTAGAAGACATACAAACAATAATTAAATCAAAAAATCTGATTTTAGAAGCTTCACTCTGATTCTAGTTCATATCTTAAGTATCAGTATCTTAAACTATCTCAAATTAGCCCAACCTTGAAAGACAGCCTTAATTTAGCCACATGCAAAAGAATGGTGGCATATGACAGAGTGCTGTGCCACCTAAGCAGTCATCAGCACTGTAACAACTGAAGAGTCTGAATGCAGTACCAGAATTGCTTTTGCGACTAGACAGGCAATTCCACATGGTCTCTGTCTGCCAAATGTCTCAAAAGCAACCCAGTTTCATCTGTCTTCAAGACACAGCTTTCTCAGTGGCAATGGTCTCATTCTGTCAGAAGTAGGAGAGTGAGACATCACCTTCTAGAAAAAGTAACTTTAGGAATTTCCCTATATATGCAGGGAAAGCAAATTTCTGTGCGTGAAGAAGCTCACTCATTTGAATGCAAAGAGTAACAAAACAGATCCACCTCCTGCCAACTTCCACTGAGCCCTGTAACGTGTGAGACTGCACAGCAAAAGCGACTCACTTCATGTTATAACAGAGTCGCACAGCACAATGTAGTGGCTGCACTATCAAGGATCAGTTTCCCAAGAACCACCCCAGAGGGTTTTGTTTTTAAAAAAAGAGGTAAAAAGAACACAAAACCTCCAAACAATACCATTCTCAAAAACACAGCAAGTACAAACCAATGCTCGCCTTCTCAACAATACAAGAATTATCATAATAGAAACATTTTGTATGAAAAGATCAGGTTAAACAAAACTGTTGACACAATTCATGGTAATTTTTTGATAAAAACAAACAAACAAAAAACCCTACAAGAAAAGACATTAATTCTTTTCTGAGCTAGTCAACAGCAATCAGATTCATCTGGGATGCTAGACATGAAGCATCAGGTCTCCGGGGAGTATACAGAAGCTCAGTCTACTCTTTCTCTGGCTGCACATTGTCCCACTGGCTGTCTGACCTCTTCTTTGGAGGAAAAGACATTTCAAATTGTTTGTTTGTACTACGGGAAAACAAAAGCATTTTTCAGAACTTCAAAACCCTAACACCATGGCATGCTGGTAAAAATGCTCTCAAGTACAAATAAGAGAAGTCTAGCTTCTGCTTTCATTGCAGTAGTCAACAGACCCTGTTCCCAGGGTGTTTGAGGCTGCTTGCACCCAGCTCTGAAACAGGGGCCAGTGTGGGTGTTAGGGCAGCACACCTCATCCCCTCTACAAGCCATATTCTCTGCACCTAAGGTAGGATAGCATCACACAAATTTATATAATCAGCTATAGTCACTTTTGCTTGACCTCTACACAGTGAAAGTTAAAGATTTAAAACCCCTGATTGAAATAATTACTAAGGAAGCCAGATGCATCTACTCTTGGAAATAAAAACCAGAATGATGACAACTAGATAAACTTCTGCAGTATGCTAACTTGCAAGACTTAATGGCAATAACGTAAGACAGCAAAATCCTACACAACTGCTAGGCAATGAAGAACATTTTCTGTGACTACAGTCCCCTTGCTTTCACTATCTGCAGTACTTTTTGAAACTGGAAATAGAAACAGCAAGATTGTTTTTGTAAACAAGTATGAAAAAGCCATACCTTATAAAAGATTGATTCTGCTGTAATTATAGTGGATACAGACTCAGGAGCCTTGATGGGCTAAAGGAAGCACACAGAAATGGAAAATCAAAAGCATTAAAACTAATCAACCATATAATGTAATTCCAGGTTGGTTTTCAGTTTTTTGTTTGGGTTTGTTTGTTTTTTTTTTCTTTAATACAACAAACCCAGGTAAATTAGGTATTAGGAAGTAATTTCTTACTGTGAGTGCAGTGAGACCCTGGAACAGGTTGCCCAGAGAAGCTATGGATGCCCCATCCCTGGAGGTGTTCAAGGTCAGGCTGGATGGGGCATTGAGCAACCTGATCCAGTGAAAAGTGTCCCTGCCCATGGCAGGGAAGTTGGAACTCTATGACCTTTTTAAGGTGCCTTCTAACCTAAACCAGTCCACAATTCTATGACTGTCTTGTTTGAAAATTTGTAAACACATAATGGAGTCGAAACATTTCAAACATTTGTACTTTAAAACTGAAAACAATAGAGTTAACATTTTCATTCTCAGGAAGCACTGAGTAGGGAAGCACTATATTCACATGACTGGTTTCTGTTTACATCAAACTCCTTCCCTCAAGAAAGGTGCCTGGTTGCTGTGCAGAAGCAGGCAGCTGTAGCCATGCACCAAGAAACAGTCCCACTCTGGCTCTGGCAGCAACTGCAGCTGCTTCCCACCTGGTTTCTGGACTGATTTTGCATCAGCAGCTGCAAATCCTGGAGCTGGAGTGCCCATCAGCAGCGTAGTGGGGGCCATTCCTCCTGATCCAGGACCCCAACCCACCATCCCCCGATGGTTAACACTGCACTCCACCTTACGTTTTTCAACTTAAAGATGTGTCTCCTGCCCTTGCCCTTTGTGGAAACTTTCTTCTCTGTGGCAGGCGCTGACTTGTACTTGGTGTTCCTCAGCCGTGCTGACCGCCGATGGATCTCCTGCTTGCTCTGTGGGGGGAATCAGAATGGTTTGGGTTAGAAGCCAACTTAAAGATCACACAGATCCAGCCCTGTCATGGGCAGGGACATCCCACCAGACCAGGCTGCTCACGGTTCATCCAACCCGGCCTTGAACACCCCCAGGGATGGGGCAGCCACAGCTTCCCTGGGCAACCTGTGCCAGTGCCTCACCACCCTCATGGTGAAGAATTTCTTCTTATGTCTAGCCTCAATCTGCCCCTCTCCAGTTTATACCCATTCCCCCTCATCCTATCACCACAAGCCTTTGTGAATAGTCCCTCCCCAGCTTTCCTGTAGCCCCTTTGGATACTGGAAGGTCGCTATATGGTGTCCTTGGAACCTTCTCCAGGCTGAACAAGCCCAACTCTCTCAAGCCTGTCCTATGTGAGGTGCTCCAGCCCTCGGATCATCTTTGTAGCCCTCCTCTGGACCTGTTCCAACAGCTTCATATCCTTCTTATGTTGACGACCCCAGAACTGAAGCCAATACTCCAGGTGAGGTCTCACAAGAGAGTAACAGAGGGGCAGAATCACTTGCTGGCCGCGCTTCTTTTGATGCAGCTCAGGATACGGGTAGCCCTATGGTCTGCAAGCACACACTGCCAGCTCATGTCGAGCTTCTCATCAAGCAGCATCCCCAAGCCCTTCTCCGCAGGGCAGCTCTCAATCACATCATCCCCCAGCCTATACTGGAAACGGGGACTGGCCCGATCCAGGTGCAGAACCTTGCACTTGGCCTCGCCGGACCTCATGAGGTTCGCACAGGCCCACTTCCCCATGCTGTCCAGGTCTCTCTGAATGACATCCCGTTCGTCTGGCGTGACGGCCGGACAACTACCCGTCAGGCCCTCCCTCACCTGCTTCCCGCCTCCCCCTCCGCCGCTGCCGCCGCCGTTGCTGCTGTGCTGGGCGGCGGCCGAGGTGGTGGCGAAGGCAGGGGTCGCAGGCGGCGCGGAGCGGGCCGTGCAGTTGTTGCACAGGATCTCGCCCTGCCCGCCCTTCTTCCACATGGAGGAGGAGGTGCTGCGGCACACGCTGCACGTGGGCTTCAGCCCCAGCGGCATCTTGCGGGCACCGCCGAGGCCCGCAGCCCCGGGCAACTACGACTGCAACCCCCGGCTCTGCTGCCCCGCCGGAAGTCGCCGCGGCAGCGCCCGGCAGCGCCCCCTGCTGGCACCGTCCCTGCTGGCACCGCCCCCTGCCGGCAGCGTGGGGCGGGGTCTCGGGGCTGCGGAGGCGCTGGGACACCTCCCACCAGACCAGGGTGCCCAGGGCCCATCCGACCTGTCCTTGGACGCGTCCGGGAATGGGGTAATCACAGCTTCCTTGGGCAACCTGTGCCAGTGCCTCATCAGCCTCATGGTGAAGAAATTCTTCATATGCCTAGCCTCAGTCCGCCCCTCTCCAGTTTATACCCGTTCCCCCTCGTCCTATCACCACAAGCCTTTGTGAATAGTCCCTCTCCAGCTTTCCTGCAGCCCCTTCACGTACTGGAAGGTCGCTATATGGTCTCCCAAGAGCCTTCTCTTCTCCAGGCTGAACAACCCCAGCTACGTACAGCTGCCATCCTTCCTTATCACCTGAAAACCACAAGGTGGACTCGAACAGTCATTTTGATTCAGGACAGTGTGTATGAATCATAACCCCAACATACACTGGCTTTATCCTTTATTAAGCCAACAGCCCATTTTATATGGACCCTCAGTCACACATCCGATGATTTTAAAGGCTGGAGAATGAACACATCCCTTTGTGAAGCTTTGCCAGGTACACATGCAGGAACCATAGATTCAACATTAGTGCCTCTCTCTGCTGCAACTTACACGACCCCAAGCCATCCCTTACAGGTGTTTTGCCATCCATTGTAGATGTTTCTCCATGTAAAGATACGCCCACTCACACGCAAAGATTTAGAGCCTCTTAGTTTCTGTATGTAGCTATCACCTTTCACTATTAGGTGTTATTTTAAACCTTTGGTGACTGATCAACCTTAAGCTGATTTCTTTTTGTCTTGTTCTCAGTGGACACAAAGAACAAATAATTTTCTCCTTTAATAAGATATTTGATGTAGAGGAAAATGATCCTGCTAAAATAAAATCATTATTTTATGTAAAGCAGGGGCTATTTATTTCAGCAGTATCATGGTAACAACTGCAAAATTAATAGATATAATTTGCAGGGATCTGTTCACAGATGCTCACTCGCATGCCCCCTGCAGCTGCTGGAGGGCACAGTTCCCAGTTGTTAGTGTCCTCGGGCTTCCCTCTCTTGGTACTGGCTTATGAGCAACTACACCTCAACTCTCACACCAGCTTTGATCTTCTTGTCTTGGGTGCCAAATTTATTTCTGCTGTTTGATTTAAATCCTATTTCACCTTCATCTCTTTTCAAGCTGTTCATAGTTCTTGAGCTGTTATTCTTTTTCTCTGCTTCTTTAATCCATCTCTGTAGTTTCATGTGGTGGTTTGGCAGATCAGTGATCTTGCAGAGATGTTTAAACTCTTCCTGCTACTCTTCTTGCAGCTTCTGCCTGCTTTCCTTCCCAACAGCCCTCAGAAGTTCTCCACTGCTGCCCTCCTCCCCAGCACTGGGTACTTATTTTTGTAACAGTGGACAATTATTTGCTATCCTATCTTCTTGCAAATAGGGATCCTGTAGTACGGGTTTTCTACTTAACAGGTTATCTTTACAGGTTATTGTTTCTGCTTCATTTGACGCAGTTCTTAAGGATCTAATGCTTGGGGCAGTTTTAACACAAGTCTTTGAACAGAAATTGAATTAGCTAGACTGCATGCCACTAAAAAATATGGCAGATTTAGGTTTTAGCTTTTATGATGCTGATGCAATATGATGCAGGTCCAGGGAGGTTATTCTCCCTCTGTACTCAGCACTGGTGAGACCGCTCCTCGAATCCTGTGTTCAGTTCTGGGCCCCTCAGCACAAGAAGGATGTTGACGCTCTGGAGAGTGTCCAGAGAAGAGCAACGAAACTGGTGAAGGGGCTGGAGAACAGGCCTTATGAGGAGCGGCTGAGAGAGCTGGAGTTGTTTAGCCTGGAGAAGAGGAGGCTGAGGGGAGACCTNGGAGCAAACTCACTTGTGACTTTGGGATTCTGTCTTTGCACCAGTGACCAAAGTGGGTCTCACTGGGACAAAGGAAGTTCATTTTCTTTGTGTGTGCTTTTTGTTACAGAATATTTTCTTGTCTCCAGTGTAAGCCAGTATGACAGATGCAAGTCAGCACTGATTCCTAAAGGCACTCATGCACATTCCCACTGTCTATGTAAATTAATTTGTTAATTACATATACCTCCTCTTTATTTAATTAGTAAAAAATTATAAAGCAGATCTGACAGTTGTATAAGATTTCATACTAAGTGCAAACCAACCTCAGTTATTTACTATTGCTAGTTTATCATTGTTTTACACTTAGATTTCAACAACATGACAGAATTTTGTCCTTTTCAGTCATGTGCATTTAACAGGCTACTTGGAATTGTCATTGTAGTTTTTTTTTTCCATGATCTTTCCCTCTGCGGTAATGTTGTGATTTAACCTGGCAGGCAGATAAAACAACTACATAGCAGTTTACTCACTCCCCCTGCAGTGAGATGGAGGAGAAAAACAGAAAAAAAAGGTAAAACTCATGGGTTGAGATAAAAACAGTTTAATAGGACAGAAAAGGAAGATGATAAATAGTAATAGTAATGCTAAAGGAATATACAAAACAAGTGATGCACAGCACAATTGCTTCCCAACCAATGCCCATGTAGTCCCTGAACTGTGGTTCTCTCAGCCAGTTTCCCCTCAGTTTATACACTGAATATGGTGGAATATCCCTTTGGCCAGTCTGGGTGAGCTGTCCCGGCTGTGTGCCATCCCAGCTACCTGTCCAAGGCCCCACCTTCTCACTGGCAAGCCAGCATGAGAAGCTGAAAAGTCCTTGACTGTTTAGCAACAACTGAATGATAATATTATTCTCATTTTAAACCCAGCACTATAACAGCTACTAGGAAGACAATTCTATGCCAGTCAAAACCAGGATGAGCAGGCAGCTCCCTGCCCCCTTGCTTCTGATGGAGGCTCAGCTGCATTTTTCTAAAGCAGTGCTCCAGTCCTTCCATGGCTGTAGTTCTATACATTGCATGGGGAATCCCTGTTTCTGATCAACTGTGTAGTTAGCTAGATCCTTTCCAGACTCCTAAAAGGTGGCAGGCTCATGGTTTGACTTTGTGACTTTTTGTCTCTTCATACAATGAAAAGACCTGCTGTAGTAGGCAATAAACTGAGTCCAAGTTTCCTTTGTTATCTCCAGCAGGACTTCATAGTAGTACCTGAAATGTTTCTGGTTCTGATCTTAGCATCCATGTGGCCTTTGCCATTCTTTGTGACACCCTGCAATGGCAAGTATGTGTGAGTATATGAGACAATTGCAAGTATACCTCCTTTCCTGTGAAGCTTTTCATCACGTTGATCTATTTGTTGGATTCTGCAACCAGTTCAAATTTGTCTAAGGTATTTTCCCCATGCTTTAGTCCAGGACTTTTTCCTACTGTCCCTGTTTTATTCCTTGTCAGGCTCTGTTAGTGAATTTCAACTTTACTTTATTATTACAATGGAATGTAGAACTACAACTATCCTGATTTGCATTCACTGAAGTTTCTTCAAAGATGGAACCAGCCGGCTGTGCTGTGTTGATATAGCAAAAGCCATGCACTCAAGCAAAACTTAGAAGGGCTGACAACCATGAAAACAGCACTGTAATAGGGAATTATAAGAGGAATTATATTCTTTATGTTACTATTATGTGTCAGGGTAAGGTTTTCCAATGTGAGTCTACAGGGCAGAATAAGATAATTTATGAAAAATGTTTTGTCTTTCAATTTTTTAACAGTAGCTACAAACAGGTTATTTCCTATTCTAACAGCAACATTTGGTACACCATTTTAGTAGCCTATTTAAAGTGCATCTCTGGTGTTATCTCACCCTAGTTTATTCCTAACACTATTTTGGAGAAGACTTGGAGTATAAAGTGCAAAAATCCATCAAGACTGGCCATGTATCAATGGGAAGTTACTTCAGCTATATACCTCACATATCTTTTTGTATAATGAATAAGCATTGCATACACCATAAAGGGCTACATCCTAACATTTCTTTTTGTGTCATGTGCTCTGTGCACTCACTGCGTACACATAAAGTAAGTGTGGTTTTTACTTAGGCCATCAGTCTATCTACCAATTTATCCACCTTCCAGGACAGAACTAATCTCAAATCATGGAGAATGGAGTTGGATGGCTAAATTATAGCCAAGAAGAATTTGGACTGCTGTGCTATACCAGTGTCTGTATATGCTCAACACCCCCCCCCCCCCCCAATCCCGAACTGGAATTTTAAATGGGTGGCCTGATGCTGAATTATAAAGACATTATGGTCAGAAGAGGGCCTCAAAGCCCAGATGCCTGAACAGAAAATAAAGACAGTCAATTTCAAATAAGTCTTTTTCTTTCTTTTTAATTGCAGAATGCAAAAGTTTCTGCTCTAACATGTATACATTCTATAACATTCTTTGCAATTGCATTAGTGAATCTTGCCTGGCTATTTAATATGGCGTTGCTGGTTTTTTGTATCCCTAAAGGTTATGATGTTTATGGAAATGTAGCCATGCTAGAAAAATGTGGACATCAAGACTGAAAGTAGCATTTGCAGAATAAAAAAGGTAGCATCTGAGTAAGAACTTTTCTTCAGATGATTATAAATAAAATTGATCTGATTAGTGCAGAGAAGGTGCAGTGCCCAAAACAGAAGTGATGAATAATTTGAATAGTTATGTTCACTGTTCCTCATAGAAAAAAAACCTGAGTTCATAAACTAGTAAATACTCCTGAAAACCACTTATGTAAAGGTAAATCATTCTTACATAGAGAACAATTATTATGTAAAAACTCCAGGACAACCCCCCCCATCTTATTTCCAGCATCTTTTGGTGGATATGAAGCTTGGATAAAAACAGCACTATAATCTGAGTCCTTAAGATTATATATTTGCTGCACTGAACATCTATCTGTATACAGTAAATATTTTCTGGCTTATATTCCCTTTATCTGGATATTCAGGCAATTGACCTAAAAAGAAAAAAATGTATACAAAACACTGTTTCAAGTCCACATTTCACTGCAGAAAGCATTCTGTAAAGATGAAGACCTCCTTCTAAGAATTAGCTCTAGCACTTTGTTGGTGACGTGAGACCTTAAGTATCTATGAATAGCTGAGGAAAAAAAGGGCTTTGCAGTTAAGTTAGGAAACATGTTTTCTTTACACTATTTTTTTGGAACTACTTGAATTGTTTTATGTGGTTATATATTTGGAGAATAGTATAAATTCTAGCCTTACCCAGTTTTGAAGTGGTATTAAGGCATAACTTTGCAAGAAGTCAAGCCTCCATTCATTGCTTCGCCCTCTAACAATGACTGATGGCAAACACAGCTTCATGCAGTACATTCGGAGCATCCATCTCCTACCTTTTGATGCATATCGTGCTTTACCTTTTAGTTAAAAGGATGAAATGGTAAAAGCGACCCTTGGTTTTGCATCATCACTGGCTCTCTACATCTTTCAAGTTTCCCAATCTGGCTGATCTACAGAAGATCACTAAGACAACCATCAGTATATTGGCCAGTTCTGGGCACATTGTCTAGACAGTTTTTAGAAAAGAAACTAGCTATCATTTTATCCACACTTGTCTTCCATGAGCATTACAGTGGGATGCCTTGTGCATGCTGGGAGAGGGGAGAGGAGGAGAAGGTATTATAATAGTGAAATTGGCCTGGGTAAACAAATTTCTGAAACTGGGCTTTGCGGTTATGCAATTTTGAAGCATACTGCTGTGAATTTAAACACCTCAGAAAGTATTTTTAAATTTGTATATCTACTAGTATATCCTACTGCCATAAAACCAAAAATCTCTTATGATACAATTTTAGTAAAATGCAGTAATTTGCTAATATATGCAGTGACACCATAGCAAGCAGGTGATGTAAAGTGCCTTGTAATGACTAATCCAATTTTGCACATTAGATTTTAGAAGCTCTCCAGCATCTTGGAATGCTTATGGGAGGAAGCCAATTAAATTATGGTAACAACAAACAGAAAGGTTTAGTGCTTGTTAACATAACAGAGGAAGTCCAAAATTTCTTGGTAACAGTGGAGACTGGATATTAAGCAGCACCTAAGTAACACTAGTTAATAGAATCTTCCTCAAAAATTAGCCCCTCTGCTCTCTTTAGCACCACTATTTGTAATGACAAGACATTACTCTTCACAAAATCCAAGTGCACAATAATGAACCTAATGAACGCAGGTACCTCATATTTACAAACCAGAACATTCAGCTTACTGTGGGGTCCCCAGCTAATCTGGCGCAGGACTGAATGTACCCTAAAAATGCCTCTCATCAGCCTTACGAATCTGCTAGTGTAAGTCTAAGATGTAATGAGACAGAACGGAATTAGTTTAAGTAATAAATGTTTAATCAAAGAATTTTACATATTATTAACAGCATTCATTTGGCCAAACATCTACATGGTTGTAGTATCCTACTTTATATAAAGTGGGAATGTATCAAGTATAGACTATGAAAGTGCAAATAACAATTCAAGGTTAGAGTAATTTTTTTACATTATAAAATTAACAGGTTTACAAAATAGTCTTGCCAAACTTTATTTTTGAATTGTAAAGTCAATGACTATGGTGTTAAAATAAGTATCAAGAAAATACAAATTTAATAGGCTAACTTCATGCTTGTAAGAGTAACACAGAAACAATGGATATACTGCACAAGCTAACCAAATTACAAAAAACCAGAACCCACAAACTTCACTATCTTCACAGAGTGCACTCTTACACATCTTACTGTAACTTTGCAAGACATCTCAATGCAATACACAACCTTTTGTGAGAATCTTTCTATTCAGAAATTACAGTTCAAGGAAGCTATGCAAGTTAAACAACTTTCAGACCAATTCATGATGATACTTCATGAAGAACTGTTTTAGTTCAAGGATTTTATACCACAGAACGATTTAAAATAGGTATTTTTGAAAAATGTCCAAAGGCCTATGATTATGTCAGGAGGAGGGTGGCTAGAGGAAAAGTTGGAAGATGATTTGAGACTATTCTATTCCATTCTCTCTAAAGATGCTTGCAAAATGAACTAGGTTTTTATAGGGTAAGGCTATACTCTTTATTTAATTTTTTATTAATATCAACCTTGTGACTGCATGTAGGAACCACTGATAGCAAGGTAGACCTGTTTGATACTTCTTTGACTTGGGGTCCTTGAACTGACCTTGGGTTGTAAGAGCAGGAAACTGAACAAAGAGGTAAACATCAGAGATGCAAATCAGGGTGGAGACAGCACTTAGCAGCAGCGTAAGGGGTTTTGGAGGTCAACCAACCAAACGCTGATGCTGGTGATTGCGAGCTGTGGACAATAGGCCTGGGCCAATCAGGTTGCTACGGGAAGCGTGTGGACAGATGAGCAAAGGTATATAAACCTGTAAGTTGCAATAATAAATGTCTCTGCTTTTACATCTATCTGGAGTCCGTCTTGTCAATTCATTCCCACAAATGGTGATCCCTACATGATAGGGTATTCAACGTTATCAGCATCTGGTGGGAATCTCAGCTCCGACTGGATCATGGGCAGGACCAAGTGACTCCTCACACATTTCTGGACATCACTGTCAAGACGACAGGTGAGGAGCTGAGTAATCATGGGGCAGGCTGCATCATCAGAGCAAGAGGCAATAATTAAGTTACTGCTCCAGTTCTTTCAAAACAGAGGAATCAAACATAAGACTAAGTTACGCATTTTGCTGAAATGGCTTCGCAAAAATGGAGCTCCATCGGATGGTACCCTAGTATTCCGACCAAAAACATGGACAGAAGCAGGCAATTTAATGTGGGAGGTGGCATCTTGTGGTGTTGCTAATGCTACCTCTGTAATGACGACTTGGCGTTTAGTTAAGGACACAACTGCTGCTTGGGATGCTGAAAAGGTACCCTAGTATTCTGACCAAAAACATGGACAGAAGCAGGCAATTTAAGGTGGGAGGTGGCATCTTGTGGTGTTGCTAATGCTACCTCTGTAATGACGACTTGGCGTTTAGTTAAGGACACAACTGCTGCTTGGGATGCTGAAAAGGCTGCAAGATTCCAACTCAAATGACCTACCAGGGACAGAACAACTCTTAATTGATCTAATGAACAGACCCTGGCGTCACCCATGCTTGCATCCCCTCGTTTTAACCCCTGACAACTCAGAGTCGAGGCCCAAAAACCCTGCCTATAACTGGGACAAGATAAAGTGTGATGCATTGGCGGACGGACATCATCTTCCCTCTGCATTCCCAGTTATAGGACGCCAGAATGCACCCAATGAGGGGGGCTCCTTTTAACTGGGACCTGATAAAGAGCTGAGGAAAACCGTTGCCACATGGGGACTCACCTATCCCTACGCTCAATCCCTTTTGGAGAAGGTACTGTCAGGCAATATAATTACACCTTTTGACTGTAAAGAGCTCGCTACAATCCCAACTCCCCTACAGAAATTATTACGGCAACAAAAGTGGGGAATGTTTTGTGAAGCAGCAGCCTTGCAAAACCTTGACCAGCCAAGCGTCTCTGCTGCAGAGCTGGCTCTGGCTCAGGGTGCAAGCTGGGCCCTCCCCCATAGCCGCCACCGCTGCCCTGGGGCTGCTGCCCCGCTGCAAGAACTACACCATGCAAGTGAACACTGCAGACCGTCCTCACCCAGCTCTTCCCTGGATACGGCAATGGACAGTGACTCCATAAAGCACTTCTAATTTTCTTTAGTTCAAACTTAATGTGGAAAACAAAACAACCTGCATGGATAGACCAATGGCCCCTACTGACAGGGAAATTAGTCACCCTAGAACAGTTAATAGCTGAACAAGAAAAATAGGGACATGTTATCCCTTCAACCAGCCCTTGGAACACACCTGTTTGTAATCAAAAAGAAATCAGGCAAGTGGAGGCTCTTACATGACCTCCAAGCAATCAACCATATTTTGGAAGATATGGGACCACTTCAGCCTGGTCTTCTGTCGCTGACAATGATCCCGAAACAATGGGAAATAACTATTATTGACTTAAAGGACTGTTTTTTTCACTATTCCATTACATCCAAAGGATAGTAAAAGATTTGTGTTTTCTATGCCAACTATCAATAAAAGTCAACCACAGCATCATTATCAATGGACTGTACTGCCACAAGGAATAAAAAACTCTCAAGACATATCTTAACAAATTAAAGAGGGGGAGCCAAGGCTATACTCCTCATGAACAACTATATAAAACCTTATATGTTATTAATCATTTAAATTTAGGACCGTTTGATAAACCCAGAGTTGAGGTACACTTTGGAAAACCTGTATACATGTCTCTGGAAAGTAATCAACGACCACTAGTACAGATAGAAGATCTGACAGATCAAACTTGGAAAGAATCATGTGAATTGCTGGTATGGGGATGTGAGTATGCCTGTGTTCTAACAGACACTGGACCATGATGGGTACCAGCATGAGTGGTCCACCCATACCTCCCATGAAACAAGGCATCAAGACTTCAAGAGGAAGACAATCATACCAACTCATAATATTGGGAATTGTACTGTTGTTTAATGTTGGGGATGGGATAATAACTTGAATTGATCCGTGACAAAATGTGGGCAAACCAGACTGGCCAAATAGGTTTTTGCCTTTCTGTGGTGACACATAGTGACCCCTTTAGAATGTACCTCATAGGCATTACTGGATGGCTACAGCAAGTTATTAAAACAGGATTCATGTTGTTAATGTTTGTATTGTTGTTAGTTATACCATGTATTATGCAATGTTGTTGGAAAATGTTAGAAACAATTGTCAAGAAAGCTTTAGTAGTTTGAAGTTGAAAAAGGGGGTAATGTAGTAATCAGTGATGGCAAGGGAGACCTGTTTGATACTTCTCTGACTTGGGGTCCTTGAACTGACCTTGGGTTGTAAGAGCAGGAAACTGAACAAAGAGGTGAACATCAGAGATGCAAATCAGGGTGGAGACAGCATTTAGCAGCAGCGTGTGGGCTTTTGGAGGTCAACCAACCAAACGTTGATGCTGGTGATTGCGAGCTGTGGACAATAGGCCTGGGCCAATCAGGTTGCTATGGAAAGCATGTGGACAGATGAGCAAAGGTATATAAACCTGTAAGTTACAACAATAAAGGTCTCTGCTTTACATCTATCTGGAGTCCGTCTCATCGATTCGTTCCCACAACTGCAAGGTTCAAAAGCTGGATTTGCATGAATTAGTTACCAAAACACCCACTTGAACTCGCAGTAATCAATACATAAACTTTGCTATCATGACACTTGCCTATACACACTCAGTAGTAATAAAGTTTTTTATATCATATCAACAAATCTCTGGTAACAGTTAAGCAAAACTTAAAATGGAGTGCATGTAATTTGCTCATGTTACGACAAGTTTTGAGTATATGCAATTATAACAGCCATTTCAACAACTTACTCTAGTTGTAATTACATACTGTACCATTGTATCTCACTAACCATAGATTGATGCTTTTAAACAAATCTAAAACCAGGGGTGTTTTTGGTTTTCACGGTACAACAACCAGGAAAAGGGTTTTTTGTGTGTGTTTTTTTTAAAATTTTTTTTTTAGACTAAACAGTAATCACACAGCAAATGAATATTGTGCAACTGAACAAATACCTAGCAGTGTTTTGTTTATGCAAAAACACTGACTGAACATTTAGTTATTTACTGTAAAGGCAAGGCCATGGGTGGTTTTATGGAGGTCTTTGCAATTAATAGCATAGTTACTCCAGAACAGACACTGAATTTTAATTACTTGTTTAACTGTGGCAACTATCCAGTTGGGTTAGGCAAAAGGCACCGTAACATGTTGAGCAGAATGCGTTATCTGAACTTTATTTATGGGACTGGCTAATATATGAAAATCCTATGTTTTTTCCTATGTTTTTATAAAATGTTATCATTAAAAGTGATTGCACTATTAGTGCATAGAATGCTTTGTAGAATTATGAAAACAAAGAACTATGATTGCACTTCCATTAAAGTGTCTCTTAAAATACAGCATAGCTGTTGCTAACTCACTGTATTTTAATATTTAAAATAACTGTTTAACAGCAGCATTAGGTTTTATTAACTTAAGATACAGGCTACATTTAATTAAATGCAGTCACCATGGCAACGCATGCCAGTTAAATTTAGAGAAGCAATGCTACCCAGTGATTTCTTTCACTGCTAAGATTGTGGGATTAGTTTGATAGAGTAACACTGCAATGTTTCATTAGGCTACTGCCAGCTAACTATGCCAGTTTGGCACATTTGGACTGTAAATAGACATGAAAAAATCTTTGATTTTAATGGGAAAGAATAACCCCTAAAATGTGTTTCTGGAGCAGTACTAAAGAGAAGCATTAAATACCTCCATTCACACTGCTAACAAAAATGAAAAAAATGAGTAAGGAAAAGTTATGGAAAACAAAACCAAAATGCAAATAAATTGCTAAATGTTATTTTGGTGAAAGAATTGAGTTCTAAAAAAATGGAATAAACTATTTCTTGAGGCAAACCAACCAAAAGAATCAGTGTAAGCCTTTAATCCATACTTTCAAGTTAAGGATCATCAACCTAAGGCTAAATAGATGCTGCATTGCTATTAGGAATGTGGAATACAACCTACTTATTCCTTTTTCTTGAGAGCAAAAAGGCAAGTACTACCTAATTAATTAAATGCAAAGGATATTCCTTGAAAGGTTCACATTATTATAAAGAACTACAATTCAAGAGAACTCCTAAATATCTGTTGTGTCAGTGGTTACAACTGAGCTGTGATTTTGTGGATAAAAGCCTCCATAATGCTTACTCCACATACTGCATCATCTGTTACCACGATTTATTTACTCCGGATTTAGATCTTTCTCATACCAGATGCACATGTTCGATCCATTCACTTGAGGTTTGAGGAGTCTGACTTGAAGCATCTCCTGAAGCATCCGCTGTTACCCCCCTGCTATTATCACCACTTTGTGAGACCGCTTCACCTGGAATAATGTTTTCTTCAGAAGTGCTTTCCTCTGTTTGGGTTCCTCTACCTTCGTTTTTGAGTGCATCCTCAAACAGTGCATGCTCTTCTGGAGGCTGCAGGCCTGCATCTCTAAGATTTGGTTGCCCTGCTGACCCATCTTCGGTACTGGGTTGCTGTGAATCCTCATCCATTTCTGTACTTGTTGAGGGGATCAGAGCAATACTCTGTGGGTTCATGTCATGAAACCAGGCCATAATATTTCCAAGTAGATTTTCATTGGTATTGGGATCCTGACAGCTGGAATCAGCATCACTAGATGTTGAGTATAATCCACTTCTCATATTGCTGCAGGAGTGTGAATGAAGATGATCCACTGAAAAGGGATCACTGCCTGCACCTAGTCTCATCAGACTGTCACCAAGTTCTAACAGCTCTGAGCTGCTCAGAGCGCCTCTTGGGTTGTCTATACTTATGGGAGCAGAGTTCAGTCTTGTAGGCAAAGAGGTACCTATTGCTCCTAAAGATGCTTCATTGTTTAGAAAGTCTCTAGTTTCTTCATCTAAGGCCAAGCCAGATTCCTGTAATGATAACTGAATAGCTAGCAGGATGTTTGGGTCATCTTCATCCAAAGAACTCAGAGCCTGTGGAAATACAGAAGGTTGCTTTCAGAATGAAACTTTCATCTTGGTGCAGATTTTGGATGAAACGTAATTTGGGCTCAAAACTCAGACAGTTGATGACAGATTTTAAAGGATTACTATTGTTACATTAGTGATCATTCAGCAGTTCTTACCAGTGTGAATGGGTAATTTGTAGTTTTAGATTCTCCATTCTCATTGAAGAATTAAGAAAATTTGCAGAGAGACAAACTGACACAAAAAAGCACAGCAGACGAAGGAAAGCAAAGCAGAGGAAAT
Source organism: Piaya cayana (assembly GCA_013389865.1). Lineage (NCBI taxonomy): Eukaryota > Metazoa > Chordata > Aves > Cuculiformes > Coccyzidae > Piaya > Piaya cayana. The sequence continues at coordinate 159,757 of WAAB01022998.1, forward strand.
GGAAAAGAGATTAGGAGAGATACCTGAAGAGAATCCTGGTTTTCAGAGTGACTGACAGGGGTATAGTCATGAAGCGAAGAGGTGTGCAGAATACCCATAGAAGCTGAACTCACCATGGAGGTGCCATGTCTTCTACTACTGCCACCTTCCTGAGTGTCTGTTTGGGCAATTGAAACAAAAATGGATGAAGAACCAGTGAGGAAGCCTACTCCGCTATTATTTACTGACAGAGCTTCTTCCTTTCTTCTGTATTCCAGCTAGGTAATTTTACTCCTTTATTCACTTTGACCTGAATAATCCAAACCACTCCTTCCACACCAACTCTTATGCAGCGACAAAACACCAGACCCACTGTTTTAGGAGTGACCACCTGGTTCATTTGTGCCTTTCTGCTCTCAATGCCCGTCTTCTCTTTCAAAGGAAGGGGTATGCCATCAGGAGCACAAGCCCACTGTCAGAAGGGGCAAAGTGCTTCTAAGGCATGTATGAGATTTATGGAAAATTCTGAAAATTACTGCACGTGGACACAATACAGAATGCATTTACAGGTCAACTACAAAGTTTGCTCATTTCCCTGTTCTTTAAAAGACAGCAATTCAGCTGTAATGTTAATACTACATTAATTTTTACCAGATCATTGCAATACAATTGAGTAGAGTGATTAGTGTATACCTCAGCAATCACTGACATCACCATTTTCTTAAAACAACCAAGAAAAAATAGAAGTAAAAGGCCATTTCCAGAAAAGCTGCTCTGTGATAAAAATAAATGGAACTCTTTTGACTTCGGAAAATGGAATTTTCTACATGTGTCACATAAGGTGACACAGACTAATACTCTTTTGCATGCTTTAACAGTATGTGTTGGTCATCACCACAATACCCAAGATTCAGTTGAATGTTAGTCCTCAAACTAACAAGATGGTTTTGCAATTTACTTGTAATAAGGAAGGACTAAAGCTCATCAAAATTATTTTTACTGTCTCTAAAATAAAGAATACGTTTACTTCTCCTCAGTAAAGGATTTCTCCTTTTGCTTTTAAAGGACAAGCTATGCATAGGACTTAAATTCATGAGACACAGTGACAGAGTTTTGCAGCATAGCTTAGGGACTGAAGAAACAGCATCATGGTATGATTTGGATTCAGGCTATTTTTGTACCTCTGCAAAAGCTCCTAGCAGAATGGAGACAGACAAGCTACAATGACCTTAAGGGACTGCACTACCAGCCACAGTCCACTTAGGAGAGGGGCATGCTGGAAGCTGCAGCCCATGCCAACTTGCTTCCTGGCTGTCTTTGCCAGTACAGGAATTTCTGAGCAGGGTTTGGAATATGGCCTTATGACTGTCTTCCAGCAGGCCTATACCAAGGGAACCCTCTTGAACACTCTTTACACACAACTAGTTCTTTTAATTGGCATAAAAGAGCTGGTATATAGATAAGACTGTCATATGAAGTATGTTCCCTTCAAAATTTCTTCAGAAAAGCAAATCTGCTCTAAATAGCTGAGGAGCAGTTAGTGGGAAGATCAAAGCATTTATCTTTCAAAAGAGGAGCAGCCACAACGAAGACAGCAACACTTCTAAGATCACATACAAAGATGTAAAACCAAGCCTTTATGTTGTATCCTGAAAATACAGCAATGTATTTGAAATGTCTTCAAAGTGTATCCACAGAAGAAAAAATACTGTGGTCACTATTAGCAACCTCTGAAACAGCAAGAGAAAAAAACAGCCTCAGGCAGTAACATACCTAACGTACTCTCGCTGGGGTCATCAGGGTCTGGAGTATTACTCAGCAGACTGTGCATGTCTCCACGTCGACGCTGTCTGTGCCTCCTCCGATACTGAAATTCAGCATATTCCTGCATAAACCAAAGGTTACAAAATACAGGGCAGCATGCAGTAATATTTTTCTGATGTTGCGAGCACCACATTTTTATAAAAAAATGTGTGATTTTATATATTTATTATAAAATCACCTGTTTTCAGAAAAATAAATTGCAAGTTATATCATGCAATGCTTCAGATGAATAATAAAAAAAAATCCAGGGTAATCCTAAATCTGTAAAATAATGAATTAGCAAAGAAAAATACTTGATGTACTACCAACATTTTAATACTTGCAATCTCCCCTTTTAAAGAATTCTAAGTACACTTTTCTTGTTTAAAAGCGTTGATGCCAAACTTTGTATACACACATGTCAATACACTTTTAAATAAATAAATACCTAGTAATTTTAGACCATAAAAACAATTCATCTGAATTAGACTAACAGATCATCTCAGAGTCCCTGCTGCCAGATGCTGCCAGTAGAAAATAACCTTTAGAAGACTACAGAAAGCTGGCAGATGTACAGCAGGACTTTTTTTTACCTCTCCCAGCCTGCAGGACACTATAAGCTCCGGAACTTCTCAAGTCACAACTAATACTCCTTTATTAAACAGTCTTTGATGGATTTTTATTCTATGACTTACAAATTTCCTCTATTTCTGCCTAACTTGAGCTACTAATGAGCCATACCATGTGGATTTCCACTCCTGCAGCCTGTAATTTCTCCTGTTGTGTGTTACGAAAGACAATTTATGTAAAATTTGTGGAAAAGACTTATTTTTGACTAAAAAGCTAACATCCCAAGGATTAACAATCTTAATACTTGGAAATAAATATTTGAATTTCCATGCTTTTCCTAATATTAAAAGACTAGTTTTATGCTTGATGGCAGATTTCCAGATATGTTTTTTTGTTAGCACAGCTGACACTGAACCTGACCTATATGTAAGAGCTTTCATTATTTTCAGCTATTCACTTACACTATGTAATAAAACACAGGAACTCCTCTCTTTAGAAAAAAATACTACTTATTTCCCTGAGCCCCAAGCTGGGAAATCTGTAATCCAAAGGCTTCATTTGGCCAGACGAACTGGGAAAGATAACATTATCATTACCTTTCCTTTCTCACAGTAAGTCTTCACCCTAGAATATCTCAATATCTACAGTATCTAAAACTTTAATCCAGAAGTATCATTTCTCTTATATGATGACGTTATTAATTTTGATGGTATTATGATGGTATGTTGTCTTTCTACAAAATGTTTCAGACCAAATTCTTTTTCATAATGATATATGCAAGCCAAAAAGAATAATGAAATTATCAGTGTGGGCAATTTAAATCTGTAAGAAGACCCATGAAAATTGTAAGAACATAAAACCAGCTGCACCAGGCCAGACAAAAGGTCCTTTTAGCCTAATATTTTGTCTTCAACAGTAGTTAGGAGTAAGATACTTGTCAGCCTACTGAACAGCATTAAAAAAAAAAGCAAACGTCAAGTGATTCTTCTCTAAAATATTCTACGTACTCCCAAGGAGCTCAGGAATTTCCTAAATGGAAGTATGTGTCCCGAAGAACAGAAAATCAAAACTTGATATGGAACAATATAACTTAATTATTTTAAAAATGTATAATTATATCACTATGAATCAGATAGGGAATAATGGGAAGTGACACTGAACACCAAGATTCATTAATCATATCAGATCTGATCTTTTAGCTGTTTGCAATAAAATAATAGATTTTACCAACTGCCATTTAAATTTTGCTTGCTTTTTAACCTTTAGAATCACAGAATCACAGAATGACCGGGTTGGAAGAGACCCACTGGATCATCGAGTCCAACCATTCCTATCAAACACTAAACCATGTCCCTCAGGACCCCGTCCACCCGTAACTTAAACACCTCCAGGGAAGGCGAATCAACCACCTCCCTGGGCAGCATATTCCAGTGCCTAATGACCCT
>WAAB01022998.1:164268-224197 GCA_013389865.1 Piaya cayana
GTTCCCTGGATCCTCCCTGTGCCCCTTCTTATAGATGGGCACAACATCAGCCAGCCTCCAGTCCAGAGGAACTTCCCCAGTTATCAGATCTGACTGGAAGATGGTTTGAAGGAAAATAATAGATTTATCCGCCAGCTCTCTTAGAATAGATCTATTGATCTACTTTAGAAAGATCTATTGATTACTACTGAGAAAATTTTATTTCTGATTACTTGTAACAATTTTATACATGCGAGCAAAATAACTTTTAATTTTCTTGGACAGGAGCATCAGGGTTTCACAGAGTCTACAAGAAGCAGTGCTCCTTGCTAAAACCAGCAATATTTTGTTTTCGGTAATAATCTGGTATTCACAGTCATTTTACTATTTGTTGGTAAAAGTATAACTCTATGTAAAAAAATTTCTAGTGATATTCACTAAAATAAACAAAGGTGACCACTACTAGTTCTTTTAGCATAGGTGGTTGCAAGTATTCTTGATAGCTACATAGCAAAGAAACCAGTTTGAATTATACAGTGCCACATTTAGGCAAATCATAAAAGCTCATAAGCAATCTTCTAAGCACAACTGCAAGGGCACCTACTACTAAACAGCTTATCAACATACCTCTTATCAGCTTTTTCTCATAACCAGTTCCACTGATGATAAAGTAACATCAGAATGAATTTGATATGATCAGATGCAGAATTATTTCAAAAGAAAGGAATAAAGGAACTAGACAGGAGAAGCAAGCTGATATTTTATGAAGCAAGCTATTTTCTTTCCAGCATGATGCTCACCAACAATAGCAAAGGAAATATACAGAAAAAGTACATGGGCTTCCAGGATGCTTTAAAATTACTAGCTAGAAAGAAACAAGAACCAAGAAAATACTGAAATGAAGTCTCCTTCCTAACTGAATGCTTTAATCTAATGTTCTCAGAATATTAAATAAAAATTAAGGTGATAAAGGAAAGCTTTATAAGAAGCTCCTCATATTTTAGCTCAGAGTCTTTGAAATTATTTACTCTTTCCCACATATAGATAGTGGAATATTCACTTAAAAAATATAATTTTTATTCTTGTTCAAGTAGCAGAAGTTCATCTCATTTGAGTATGCAGTTTCCATCCTGCTTCAACACATAAAAATAAAAAGAAACATTTCAAAGGGCCAACAATATTTAGGTGTGTGCCTGTATGTATGTTGAGCTGTTACAGAAGGATGGAACTTTATTATACTTGTCAAATTCTGCTCTTATGTTGGCTTTCAGAAGTAATTACGCAATTTCATATATTTATTACTTGAAGGTTCCCCAGCACATAGACACCAGTTCATACACAATTTTAAAACTGGTTATGTACTTGGAAAATGATGAATACAACATAGCTTGATTAATAACTACAACTATAGTTATAAATAACTACAGCCATGTTAGAGGCATTGTCATTGCATGATTACCTATGCATATATTTCCTTCTATTGTGAAATAAATAAAATGGTAAGCTTAAACCAACTTGAAATGCTATGAATCAAAATAAGGAAGCTTTTCATGCAGATCGCAATCATACCTGTTTCTAGAATATGCATAACTTAAAAAAATAGAAAGAAATAGTTTACCTCGGGGGATGCAAATCCTAAATATTCCCAATCCCATGTTCCACCAGCAAAGCTATAAAATTAAGAGATATACCATAAAGTTTAGAAGTAGAACAAAGTATGAACAACCTCCAGAGTTTCAAAACCTATCAACATCTAAAAAGTAGTGCACAGTAGTAACTCTGTAAACTTAACAAGTCTTCTGATTTAATTCTTACTTCAAAATCATTTAGAAAGTCATAAAATTAATCTGTGGACTATTCCAGAACTGATACGTTCAGCAAGTATTTTTTCAGCAAAGAGCGTACCAGGTATTCGGTGACAATATCCAAGGACAAAAGGGAAACATGACATCTAATCATTACTACATGGGGAAGCCATTTAGGCTGCAACATACAGAGCAGTGATTCTCAAATATAGTTTTCCTCAGTGAAAATCTGTTAGTTCCACAAGGATCAGGTGTCCAAGAACATCATAGAATCCTTAGGTTGGAAAAGACCTTTGAGATCATCAAGTCTACTGCTAAATCATATCCCTAAGCACTTCATCTACCCATCTTTTAAATATCTCCAAGGAGATATTTAACGAGCAGCCTGTTCCAGTGCTTGATAACCCTTTCAGTGAAGAAGTTTTTCCTAATGTCCAATCTGAACCTCACTGATGCAGCTTGAGGCTATTCCTTCTCGTCCTAAAACATCACTATCTAGTGACTTAGAACCACCGTGTTTATCAGCTCCACCTCACCACACTGTCCAAGAATGACAGCGGCTCCACCACTTCAGCAGCTATCAATGAATTCTTTTGACTTGCACAGTATTTTGTTTGGCTTACCTGCGTCTGGGGGCTTCTGGTGAGTCTGCAGGAGCAACACCACGGGCCACAGAGGCCAGGAACTCTTGCCGTTTCTGCTGCACAAGACAAGCTGCACGGATGATTTTATGGCGAGGAGTACGAAGGTAAGGCCTGTTCACTTTCTGTGCAAGGTCTTCAGTGACCATTTCAAGGTCTGTCTGCAACAGTTAATAAATATAAAATGAAATAATTTTACAATAAATGAAAATCAGGCAGAGCTCTACACTATAAATACTGAGCAAAATCGTATTTCATTCCCTAGAAATAACATTCAAAATACCAAAATACCCCCAAAAGTCTGCCCTTCTAGCCTACGCTTTTACTGACCTAAATGCTGTTCTCCAGCTTGGGGCAGGGCTTCCCTGCACTCAGACACAGTGAACATCTTCAGAGGTCCTAAAGGAAAGGAGGTAGCAGCCCCTGCTGCTGATGCCACTGGCACCCAGGTACTCCCCTAGTCTTGCCCCCACCCACTTGTCAGATACATTAGCAGGGAAAGACAGGAAAGAGGAGCTAGAGAAGGAGACGAAGACTGAAGTTAAAATGTTCTCTTCAGAAAAGCAGGTTAACAGTAAATAATTTTCTTCCCCTCTTTCCCCCAACCTGTCTTTATCCTTTTCCTTCTGCAGCAAGTACTATTTTTCATTTGTTCTAAAATTGAACCAGAATGTACTGTACCATAAAGCAATAAAAATGCATTAGTTTTCCAAACTTGGTTACAAATACAAAGTAAATATATCAGTTTTACACTACCAAAATGGCAAAAAGACAATGATAACTAATATTACTTAAAAGTAACTTTAGTTAAGGAAAATATATGCACATGTTACCTGCATAAGTTCAAATATTTCTTTCTTTGTGCTTTTAGGCTCCAAAAAGAATCCATATGGATAAGAACACTTAAGAATGCGGCGAGTTTTTAGAAGCTCATGTACTGCATCTTCAATGAATGTGGTATCAGGACAGCCTCCCTCAGCTTTAAGATAAAACAAGCATTGAGAAAATATTTTCCTGGTGATGTCAGTATTTCTTTTAGCATAAAAGTTTTCCTCCAAAATAATAAAATTTATGTGCATGTCAGTTACATATTTTGCAAGTAAATAGCAGCAGGTTCTCAATGACTACATAGCATTCTCACTAAAAGAAGTAAGTGCAGCTTCTCCCTTACTAACCCTGCTTTCACCTTGAGTCTTTGCAATAGACAAGATTTAGTGTACATTTAGCTGTTATCCACGGCTAATACATTCTATTAGTGGAGGGATCACATCACACAGCAGACTGATGTAAACTCTATGAAATAAAAGGTTTAGCCATAACAGAGCTGATTTGATTTCAAATCAAATTCACAGATTACAGCAAAAACTTACTTCCACTGAGAGCTCTACTCAACTGTTCCATCTTTTCTTTGGCTGTTTTCAGAAGGCGCTGTTCTAACTAGAGAAAGAAGATACAGAAGATACAATAAGATAATTATTTTTGGTTGAATAAAACAGAAACAAAAATCAGTAAAAACAGGTCGACCCACACCTGGTAGCTAAGTTCGTGGTTCTTAAATCTTGTGTAATAGTGCATAAACCTATCAAGCTCTTGAAATCTTCTATGCTTCTTTTCAGCCTGGAAAACAATAGGGAAACAAAAGAAACCAAGATAAATCTTCTGATTTAATCAATGACCATTAGATACAATTACATAACAAACTGTTTCTATTCCCACTATTTGTAAAGTATTGTATACGATGCTGATGAGTGCCATGTAAGTAAAGAGACAAATGTAGTTTTTGAAGTTCAGAATCTTCAAATACTGTAACCAATGAGTTGATGCACTTCATGTGCATGCTATTTAAGCAGACTTTCCAAATGCCAAAACTAAAGCATGTCTTCCATAGTGCACAGCAGCTCATTACAGTACCATCATGCCCATTTCACAAAAGGAAACCATGGCACAGAGAAGTCAAACCAACAAGTGACTGTTAGCAAAGCCAAATGCAGAACTGAATCCTATGTTTCTAGCCACAAGTAAGCAGTGTTTTCTTTCTGTCTCTTTTGATATATTTAAGGTTGTATTTTTTTCCATTTAGAACTCAAGTTTGGAAGAATTTTGATTATACTTATCCCAAACAGAAAATTACAGCCTTAGCACTATTTTTGAAACACATGCATTTATTTGTTACCTCTACCGTCATCTCCTTGGACTGTTCCTCTACATGTTGAATAACCTCGTAGCGAGTGCATCTATAATAGCCTCCAGTGGAAGAGCTGTGCTTCTTCCATTCTTCTAAGCATATCCAGCAGAAGTCATATTTGCACTTCAGAAAAAAAGAAAGGGAAGGGGGAGAGAAACCGACAGACTGTAGATCTGCAGTTATGCATTATTATTCCTCCATGAACAACTGAATTAACATCATTCTGAGTGGGCTTATGGTCAGAACAATTTCTGAGGAGCCTACTTCCTGCTTTATCTACTACAGAAAATCTATTATTAAATCATGTCAGTCATAATTTTTGTTCCTTGGATCACAAGACTGTGATGGATCTACAGGTTATGCTTTAAGTGGATGAAATAAAGCAAATTATGTATAAATAGATAAATAAAACAAATACAGCTGATTAGCCTCTTTTGTTTTATAAAAAGACGTTCACATTCTTTAACTGACAAGAGAAACTGTTCTTGAGAAAGGGTGAATATTTTTGTAACATCTATTAAAAAATATGTGATTATCTCCGCCCATGACCACCGTATGTCCTCTAATCTATCACACTTCCAAAAGCTTTCTCAAAAATCTAAGGTTCACCCAGAGTTCCTCCTCCGGTATTTCAGTCTCATGAAACACTGAAACCCACACCATCTGCTTCTACCCATGTCCCAAAGCCCCAAGTTCTGTTTTGTGTGCCCCGCTGATCACCTAGCTATACAGCAGCACTGCCAGGCTTAACAAATCATATCTGCTTCCTGGCCACTGTCTAGGCCAAGCAGATGAGGTCCTTCCTGAGCAGTAACTGTTGAGTAGGTGTTTCAGCCTCTCTCTTTCCTGAAACTTGCAGTAATTTAACAATCATGAATCCCCTTCTGTTCCTTCACATTTGGTTCAAAGCACACAGAAGGTAAAAAAAATACTACAGGTAGAGGAGTGAGAGAGGGCAGGACTGCCTAAGCCTTGTCTCCTTAGGAACTGGGCTGATAAACCTGTATGATGCCTGCTTAAATACAGAAATGCAATTTTATGAGTAAAGAGTATCTTCCTTTACACCAAAGTACACTCCAGCTGCCAAGAGGTTGTCGTAGCTCATCACATAGTAGGCTTGAGCAATGGTAGCAAAGACAAAAGCTTTGTCACAGTGGAGGAGGAGACAAGCAAGGTGTCCACTATACCTTGTGTCTGAGCCTACCAATAAGCTTGAGGACACCCTTCCTTTCCTTCTTCACTAGGCTGAGGTAGGGCAGCTTCTGTTTGCAGAGATTTCTTTATCAGAAAAAGAATCTGACTGTTTTATGGACACTTCAAGCTGTTTATAAGGTACAGCATCAAAGAAGAAAAGAGAACTGTGGTTGTCAGCCAATCCCTCAGAATGCTACTGAACTAAATTATCTATGTTTAACAGTATTTAACAGCCAAGGTTTCCTCCAGCTTGAATGTACTTTTGTTCACTTGAGATAAGCTCAGTGGCAAAAGATGCAATGAACTTATCTTTTGCAGTTTTTAGCACTATGGAATTTATGATCTCTTTTTAATATAATTTGGGGGGGGGAAAGAAAACAGCAAACTTGGCATAAACCAAAGCGCAGGAAAATCTTTTCTCTGCTGCCACAGACAAAACCAAAGAAATGACAATAAAAACCCCCAAATTTCAATTCATATGGCAGAAAGAGAAAGAGTATCTTATGATAATATAAAGAAAATGGAATCTGTATAGCAATGGAGTGAGACTACAGCATTTCCAGAAAAATCAAAAGAATGGTTTTCTAAATCTTTTAGCTCTTTATTGGAGGCCAACTATGTGAAGTGTGTGCTACTTTCTGATTTTTAATGATGTTCCCCAAAGAGGTATAAGCTGCAGTTGTGTAAGTTATTTCTGACAAAAAACAAACAGTATTCTAAATATGCTGCTTTTAACTAATTTGGGAGAAAAAAACCCCCAAAACATTCTGAAATGGTACTGAACTCACAGCAAAAAAAATTATTTCTATTCTGGTACCATAGTGCAAACTCATGACTAATTTTTTTGCCGCTGTCACCAGTAAGTTCCTTTTGAAATTACTCTTCACTGTCTTTTCATTCTTACTGATTAATTCTTGTTTACAGTTTTCCATTTAAACATCTCTGGGTTTTGCTGTGTTGGAGAAATATTGCAAAAGAAAAATGTAACAAGGCAAAACCATACTAGAGATTACAGTTCCTTAAAATGTTTCATATTCTGCCAACTAAAAATGTTCTCTCTTCCACATTATTAATGACCAAACTACCAATTATTTCCGATCACTATAGTGTTCATCTGCCAGCCAAGCACTAAATATTAATCATCCTCTAAATACATGCAACCAGCCATTTGCAAATGATGTAATTCTTGCAACAGGTCCCATTAGATCTTAGGCATGACATTTCAGAGTATTTTGTGCTCCTAAAACGTACACATGACATACAACCAGAATTATGGTTTCACAACAAATCATAAGATGAGTTCTTCTTACCTTTGCACATTGCATGTGGTTGCAGCCCTCATTCTTCTGAATTGGAGATTTGCAGTTGGCGCATGGTTTGGAGTTTGTTAGTAACCACAGGCAGTTGGCAGCATCTTCATATGCCTCACTCACTCCCACAACTTTTTGAGCATGACAGGAGGATATGGAGCATGCAAAAACAGAGAAGTTGAAATTGTACTTGTGTAATCTTTTGTGAAAATCTGATTAGAGAAGATATATGTTTATGTGTTTCTTGTCAATTGCAATTCTTCACTATATATTTCTCACATCTATAAATACATATGTATTCTAACTTACAAATATTAAATGTAATATTTTTACATGTATTATTTCTATATATTTCCACACAATATTTCTATAAAAATTTATATGTAATATATTTTACTTTTATAATATCTAAATGAGCAAATATATAAAAATATATATATTAGCATAGTTTGACAAAGTATGGTGCATTTAGCCTCTTTATAAAATTTTCTATGCTTTCCCAAATACTTATAACATTTTAGGGTAAGGGTCTGAACTGTTGCAACCAAGTAAAGTTAGTATTTATTCAAATTACTATTTATCTTAAATTCTTTTGTTAATGTTGACCAAGAATGTGTCTGCCCTGCATAAACCTGAACTTTGTTAGTTTTTTCAGTAAAATTTATTTATCATTAAGCCATTCCTCACAATCCCCTTGTGATTCATCCTCAATCTCACTGTTATAATCACCTGTTGGCCTAAATTACTTCTAAGGCACACAAACAACTGCATGGAACACAAGCAAACAGTTCAGACTGGGCTAAAAGATTTAAAATTGCCCAGAACAAATAAAATTATATTCAGGAATAAATGCATTAATTAACAAAACAAAGCTGTATAAGGAAGGGAAAAGAGTGTTGTATGCCCTGACTGAACCACACACAGATTTACAGAGAGGAATGGCTTACAAAGAACAGCGTACCATAGCGCTGCCTAATAGGCAGTTGAAGTGTGAAGCTGCCCCTCATTAAGGGGTTTAATTTTCTTCCCCTTTTAACCTGTTAAACTGATGTCAAGTTTTTAGTTAATGTAACTAAAAAATCCCTCTAAACCCTTAAGAGAACAAACGGGGGGGAGAAATCTTCTCCAGGCATGATTCTTACGTTCTTCTGGTTTCATTTCAGATATTTTCTGTAGCCAGTCTGTCCAGGTCTGGCAGTCACAAGGCTCATGTGCTTCACCAAGACATTCCCTGCAAATGAAGGTGTATACACAGTTACTTACCATTCAGAGATTTACAATTAGAGGTAAAACTGTTTCAGCTAAAAACCTGGAAACATGTCAAGATGTGATCAAACTTTAATTAGGAAGATAAAAAGCCATCCAATTTGCATTCTTTTAAAACACTCTCAGACTACTTGCTCACAAGCAAAAATGATTATTTTTAAGATTAACAAAGAATTTAAATTAGACTGGAAAGGAAAAGAATTTTTCAAAATTACAGTCAGCTGGTTTGCAGCTTGTTTGACTTATGCCTGGGCACCACTTCAGTGCCACAAAAAGTGCTGGTATAGTGTCTGTGATAAAGGTAAACCAGAATATAGAGATTATCCAAAACTAGATAGTTTGCTATAGCTGAAATGTATTTTATGTAGTTACTTGCACCTATTCAGTTACAGTAATTAATCTTTAACTAGATTCAAGCTTTTAATTGAGACAAGATTGAAGCCCTTTAACACCAGCATTAAGTATTTATGGATATTTACTCTTTCCACCAGTCTCTTAAATGGGGGCTTTCACTTAGTTACATGGAAACAGTGGAGAAATGAGTCCCTTGAGCTTCTCTCCAAGTTACTACTAGCTTTAAGGGTGGAAATCACCGCTACACAGTGGCAGATATATGGCTTCCAGATGGTGCTTTGGTGTAGATGTGTCAATAAAGACTCCGTATTTCTAATAACTAAGCATGCATTCTGTGTTCCAGCTGTTTTCCAGAAGTGTCTGCTTGCTACAGTTCTTTGTGTTTCTGAAACAGCATGAGGGGGTTCTAATATGTGGAATGTATCTGATAATACACAGATGTAGGATTTCATAGAATCATAGAATCACCAGGTTGGAAGAGACCCACTGGATCATCGAGTCCAACCATCCCTATCAAACACTAAACCATGCCCCTCAGGACCTTGTCCACCTGTGCCTTAAACACCTCCAGGGAAGGTGAGTCAACCACCTCCCTGGGCAGCCTGTTCCAATGCTGTGTTTACTCCAACAATTTTCAGAAGTGTGCAGAGAAAAAAAGATAACTGTAAAGCAAATTCTTCTAAAAAATCTAAAAGTATTTTTTCTTTCTTTAATTAAAAAAAAAAGTAGTATTGACTTAAGATAGCTGAATATAATTATCTTCTTCCTCGCAATAAGCAAGGCAAAATTAGGTGGCCATAGTCTCCCTTTCTATCTTTAGTCTCCTTTCCAAAGAGTCTTCCTGAACTGAAAGATAAAAGATGATTCCAGAAACAAAACCATAAAGACCCCTAAAACTGTGAACACAGCAATTTAAATTGGAAGTAACTGTCAGATGGTTTTACTCAAGACAGTCTATTCCAATGTCACAAGCCATTTTAATGAGGAATGATTAATTAGAAAACTGACGGTTGTCCAATTTCTTGCTAATGTGCTTGAAGATTTTGGTTTTGTGGACGCTCTTTGGTTTCTGGTAACCAAATCCCCCACCGCCACCTTGTTTCTGTAGTCTTCTGCCATGGTTGCTGTTCACATTTGTATACCGTTTTCATTTGTACAACATTTAAATGCCTCAGAATGTTTTTTCTGGACTTTGTTACAACAGATCACATTTTGTTGCAGGTGCTGTTAGTGGTGGGTAATGTTAAATTCTAAGTAACTCTGTATTTAAGAGGACGATTATTAGTTCCACATTAAAATAAAAAAAAAGAAAATTGCTCAGCAGACTCAGAGAATTTTTTTGCTTTTATGGGCAGGAAGGCTAGATCTGAAAAAAGTAAGGGAATATCTAAGGGATGGCTGGGGCTTTCTAATATATAAATTCTGAAGAGTCTCTACTAAATGCAGTATCAATTGCTATTATAATTTCTAAGCTGTAGATTACCTGGGTAAAACCTGCAGAAGTGACATAAGTATGGAACTGTGACTGTATTGATTGAACTTTAAAGAGACAATGCAAGTTCCCTTGAAGCACACAATAATAATGAAACTAAGAATACTCTTTTTTTCTCCAGAGGAATTAATTCATGCACAGGGTTTCTGTACTATAAGACTAATACGGCTGTTGTCAGCAAATCCTTCTGATTGATAGTACTGCAGGATGCCTTTGTTGCTAGCAGAACTTTCTTGCCATCTCTGAAACTCTTCATGTACTTTTGTGGGAATGAAAAAAAAAAAAGCCTTGGAAAGGCCTTCTTGGACATTTTGATGCCAAATTGAAGTCTTTTTCAAGACCTTAACCATATTTACTTCTGTAGTATCTCAAAGCACTGACATAAAAAGATCATTCAGAAATATTATCAGGAAGCACAAAAAAAGACATTTCTCATAATAATTAGCCACCCAGAGGACATTTTCACGCTCAAGAGTACATTCTGGGGAGCTACTGCATTCAGCCTATGTAAAAGAAACAGAGGCTGACAGTGTCTGAAGGACTGTGTTAATTACTACACTAAAGTGGTCTCAAGTTCTGTCTGCCAGGTTAATGTAAAAATTCTGTCTGTAATCCTAAGCAAGGATGAGAGTATGATACCTTCTTGTGGAATAGTACTAAAGTTTGTTATATCTTCATGGTAAAAAACATTTTATGCTTTCTTTCCACAAGATCTGTTTCCTACTGAATTCTCCATCCATTGTGAACAACCTCTTCCCAAGATCTTCCGTTTTCTGGCTTTTATTGTTTTTTCATTCTTTATACCTTCCTATTGTTCCTTCTTTTCCATTTGTATGGGGAAAGAAGTAAAATCAGAAGCGTTATTTTTATTGAGCCTTATGATACTTGGAATCAAGCAGATTTTTCAGGATCTCTTCTTGCATCGTGGTTTCAATTAATCAGCTTGCCTGAATGCCTATTCTTTGGTTGATGTTTTTTGTTTTTCCAACAGTGAAAAGGATGTCCCACTACAATAGGCTTAAATTGTCAGTCTGATAGGCTCAAGGAACTAGGATAGGGCTTTGCTTTGTGGTTCAGAAAAATATCCCGCCTTTTTTGCTTTTGTTGATATAGGTGCTGTCCTTTCCTTAGAACTACTGAAGGTAGGCAATATGAGGGATATTTTTAAAATAACTTATGGCATTTTGCTCCTCAAGCTTTTATTCATTTTAAGACTCAACAGAAAATAACATAAAGTGCTGATCCAAAAGTTAAAACTATTGGAGTGATCCTGCATACAGAATGGCTATTGTACAAAGCAAAATGTCCTCTAGAATCCTGGTTTCAACTCCAGCTTATTCAATGTAATTCTAATAAAATTCATAAAGAGCTAAAAATTACTGATTTTCTGTGGTACAACTCAGAAT
This sequence comes from Piaya cayana, assembly GCA_013389865.1. Classification (NCBI taxonomy): domain Eukaryota; kingdom Metazoa; phylum Chordata; class Aves; order Cuculiformes; family Coccyzidae; genus Piaya; species Piaya cayana. Next base: position 175,901 of record WAAB01022998.1, read on the forward strand.
GTGCCATGTTTCAATTCTACTACCACTCTCCAGAGAAGACAAAAATCCCACCCACCATCATCCCACGTCTGTTCAGAACAGACAATCGCAAGCCACATCACTGCCTTACATTTACCAGAGCCAAAAATAAGTAAAATATTTGTGCATGTGAGGTTATGTAGTGCATGGATACTGGATAGTATAGTCATACCATACCATACAAATTTTTGTTGCACATTTGGATTCAAGTGGGACTTATAAATCCCTGGAACAGCAGTGACTGTGAGTTTATGTAGATAAGTTTCTAGTACTAACCAGCAGAAAAGATGTCCTTTGCCACAGTCTACAGCAGGGGCTTTTAGCATAGGGAAGCTAAGTGTATCTGACCCTGTTGAATTTGATCCTTGTCTTGTTAGCCTTACTGCTCTTTCACAGCCTGGTATAGGACACCACTTAATAGCAGGATTATTTTCAACAAAGGCCTGGAGGAAAAAAGTAAAATATTTTACCACATAAGATCAGATTACAACATTGATATAAACCAATCTGTACTCATAACCTTCTACTGAAGGAACAAAGCCAAAAAAAAATCGGACAACATTGTAGCTACTTTATTACGCTTATAAAAATAGTTATAAAAAGAAAATAATTTAAACTTAACCTTAACAATGGTTGTTGTTTATTTTTTGAAATAACAACAGCACTCCACACTTTTGCTAAAATACAAATGGCTTGCATCCCAAATAAAATTTTCAATGAGTGTAAGTCAATTTCTTTGTAATACAGCTTACTGTAAAATTCTACTATATATGGACCAGCAATACATTATTCCCTGACAGAACTGACTCTTGTACTTTAAAAGAATTAAAACCTTATTGATTGAAATAAAAATCCTACAATATATTCCATGCACAATAAACCTGAAATCTAAGTTAGACTCAGGCATCTACCTTGAATCTTTTTGGTTAATGTAGAAGTCTAATGTAAAATGTATCTAATAAATTACAAGGAAAAGGAACTTTCACTACTCTGTTTCAAACCTATGCTGGTCACCAGCTACTTGAAATATTAACATGTAAAAGATCAACCTTATCTAGTCATTTAATTTCGTCTTTCCTTGTAAGACTGTGTTACTATGTATTAAAGAAACTTGTCACACAGAGAAAGTATTGTACTGTAAACAAAAAATACTTCTCTACTTTCTTTTCCCCTGCCGGCACTGACAAAGTAGCTTAGCTCATTACTACTTTACTATGAAAGAAAAAAGGTGAATTAAAAGACTACTTTTAAAAACAATTTGCAATGATGGAAATAAATACATAAAATAAAATAAAACAAACAGGAAATCCAAATGAAGGTTTTCCTACTTCTCTTCCTGTATATAGCAATCATATTAAGCACTGGAGTGAAAAAAGATGAATTCATTTGTACCAATAAATTTTCAAAACTGAAACAGGTAGTATTTCTGAATGTAAGCAGCGTTCTGGTATTAAAAGTAATACAAAACCTCTTAAATTTTACATTGCCAACACAAACAAGTCTGGCTGATCAAATACTTCATTTCATCTGTTACAAATCTAAGTTTGATCACATGATTTTATTCATGCTGCACTAGGTCACAAATTATGAAGTACTGCATATTTGCTTAAGCAATTAATACAACTTTCATTTTTTCTCAGTGATCTATTAAATGTTGATATTATGGCATATAATAGAGCCAGTAATTCAGAGTACATATTAATTTATGAAATTTTACTTGAAAGATTACAGATAGATAACAGCGTTTCATGTAAAAGATTTAAGGTTTTTTTTTAATAAAATTAAATTCAGTTCAAGAATACAAGAAGAGTTTGATAACTTGCCTTAATGTCAAACTGAAGGTATCTTTTATCCATCTCCTTGGAAACGACACTTTCTATGACGTCTACAGGCACAAGCTGGAAACAATCATATGCTGGGCAAAAAATGTTGTGAGCTTCACCCTCCTGAATTTTCAGATTCAAAAATCTGCCAGAATTTTGTCAGTCAGTATTTGTGAATAAAAAGCAAAAATTAAAAGGTTGCTGAATACTTTATACTAGGTTCACAGATATCTACATCAAACAATTTTTAAACACAGAATAGAAAGTACCCCGTTCTACTTGTGCTTCTAGTTTCCATCCTTGCCATTTAACAGAGACAGTTATGCAATGCTTAATTAAACTAAGCATTACCTCTAACTTAAATCAGAAAGAGAACATGTAGCTATAATTAATCCAGGAAATAATTAATTTGATAAGCAAATAATTTTTACAACTGACTTACTGAAAATAGGACTGCTCTTAGAAACAAATTTCCAAATGGAGACCTCTATAGGCCCCAAGCACCACAATGCAAGACAGAATAGGATCACAAATCTGTAGAAAGCCAGACTTTACCTAACAATGCACAAGGCGGCTTAGTTTAAAAGATAATAAAACTTTAATAATCTAAAGGACAGGCAGAGAATCTAAGTTTGTCACCTGGGATTCTTTAATAGCTAAGGCAGAGAGACTTGCCAAGTCATCCCATCTTAGATTGATTTCTTTGGAATGGAGTAACTCAGCCCTGGCTATGCTCTGAGTAACTTAGGGATAACCAGCCCAGAAAGATGAATCCCACCCTAGATGTGCCACTGTGAACACTTGCTTGACATTGAACTGTAGCTCTGAGTGCATATACAAATCACAGTACACATAGTTCAGCACCCAAATCAGAAGCATTACGTCAAGCCAGTGATCTCTTAGTAACTTCCAGGTTACTGCATAACAATTTGCAAGACAACAGAAGCACGACTATTTATTTTCTTGCCACTGAAAAGAATAGCCTCCTAAAAGCTCATGTGCAAAGGAAAGTGCTCTTCCTTGACATAGCAGGAATGGGTTCATGTAAATCGGGCTAATCTGCAGGAGGACTAGCTGCAGTGATGTGACACTGTAACAAGGCACTACAATAGTACAATCTCCTGAATGGGGACAAAGTTGAATATAAAAGCACTACATACAGATGTAATTATTCCTGGGAAGTATGATTAATATTTATGCTACCATAATAATCCATATCTTGAGCTTTTTACTAGCATTACTATTTTGACTTTAAAAAAGAAAGTATTAAAGAGCATTACACTAACAGAACTTTAAAGCTACATCTACTCCTCATTTATTAACCCTCAATGTAAGAAAGCATTTTAGTTGCTTTTCTGCCTGGAAATGGACTTGTGATGCCTAAGTTTGGTGTGCTAAACTAAGAGGTGGAATTAAGCATGTGCACACTGCCAACATCACACATACACTGAACAAATAAATAGTAGGCTCATCTATTTACACACAGGCTTGAAACATTTGCATAAGGGTTTTGCTGAATCTGAACCAAAACAAATGTTATGTAAGCCTAAAACAGCTGACGGCCAGTGTGAGTGATGAACTGAACATTCTACAGGGTCAAACCAACACCTGTGTGAAACTCAATCAGTACTTGAACATTAGCTGTTTATGGTCTCTGCGCTTTCTTCTTCAAAATGGCAAGTATGAAAGTTTCTACAAAGAGAGAAAAGTGGATATACTCACGCCTCCCAACATGCTCTGCAGAAGTCATGTCCACAAGGCATATCCACTGGGTCTTCAAACACAGAAATATTACACATACAAATGTCACACTGTATATAAAAAAAATATTTCCAATTAAGAAATACCCTAAAACATTTCATATTGTTAGCCAGATATGTCATGTTGGAAAATCTCAGCAAGAATCTAGAGAAGTTCTCAGTAGAGGAAAGCATCTAACTGTAACCAGAAGAAGTTATTTAAGCTACAGAAATAGAAATGGGAAAGATGAGGTATCTCTGTTTCTATACTCCTCTATTCAAACAGCACATTTTGGGGTGCCTTCTGTCATGTCCTTTGGCTCAGTAAGTGCTTTACCCCACAGAGTGCTGGGACCTCAGAGTTCTAGGATTAAGAAGTACCTGGAATTTTCATCAGCTTCACAGGCAGCCAGAAATGGAGCTGGAGATGACAGAGGCTACAGGAAATGTTCAGCGTCTCATTCAATCAGGTCCAAATCAAGGAAAGATCATTTTGGTTGTGCAACAGCAGCAACTGTTTAAAGTAATCATCTACTTAAATACTATTTTTTTAAAAATATTTTGAGGCTTTTGATCAAAATAAAGAGTAAGTTAAGCTGTAAATATTCCAACAGGAGACACCACTGCTGAATTTTATACAACTAAGTCCTACAGAAAAAAACTAAATATTGAGACCCATACTCCAAAAACATTTAAAGCATAGGTGAAAAATTACTCCTTGCTTGTGGTTAGGTGTGAAAATACTCATGTTTTTCAAGCAGTGAAAATGGATTTTTCTTTTCCATTGGAATAAAGATTCCATGAAAATTTACTCTAGCTTTCAATACATTAGATATTCTACACACATGATTTTTAAAAAGTTAGCCTATCATATGCCACTTTTTAAAAACACTCGTATTATAGGCAAAGCAAAATCAAACAAAAAAAAGTTGGCCTTTAAAGTGCAAAACTCGAGGAAGGCATTTATCATTGTTTCAGATTGTATTGCCAAAATTAAATATTTTAGAAGTTGATAATGCATCAAAAACGTTCATTATTAAATTCACAGGAGTTATGTAACTTTAAAACGAAGAATTTCATTAAGCCCTGAGTTCAAAATATTAAGTATGGAACATGTACTGGATCATTTTTAATTTTAAGATAGGACATGTAATGTTAAGTCTGAAAAAGAGTTTTATAGCTTGTGGTTTTATTTTATCTATTCCTTTGAGTTTTCATTTTCCTGTCGAAGTTAAGAGGGTTTAGAAAAAAGATGTATTATTTCATAAAAAACATTTTTAAAACTCTTTATATAAAGACCCTTTTAAACCCTTTTAATATGAAGAGGAATATTATACATATTATACCTGAATATTATACCTGAGGGGAGGTTGTAAAGAGGAGGGTAATGGCCTCTTCTCCCAAGTGACAGGGGACAGGACAAGAGGGAATGGCCTCAAGCTCCACCAGGGGAGATTTAGGCTGGACATTAGGAAAAAAATTTTCACAGAAAAGGTCATTGGGCACTGGAACAGGCTACCCAGGGAGGTGGTTGATTCACCTTCCCTGGAGGTGCTTAAGGCACAGGTGGACGAGGTGCTAAGGAGCATGGTTTAGTGTTTGATAGGAACGGTTGGACTCGATGATCCAGTGGGTCTCTTCCATTCTGGTTATTCTATGATTCTATGACATATAGCTCTGCAGTTAAATTTAGATACACCATCTAGAATGGCGATGATAAGCTAACCCTGCATTCCTGGCTTATGGACCATTAATGACAAATAGAACATACAATGTAAAGCTGAAGAAATGCAATATGTCATCACACATTTTAATTAGGAAATATTCCTGGACAATACTTAACTACTAATGTATCTAAATGTAGGATAACATTATTCCTTCAATATAACTTCTTTTTCAGCATTTTAAAATTAAAGAAATAAAAGATTTCTATGCAGGAATGCAAAATCTTAATATGCAATCTGGGGATGATCCATTCGTAAAATAATTTTTTTTAATCAAAACACATGCTTAGGTCATGGGGCAAAAGTTTTATAATGCTGCAGCTGTGGATTATTAAAAGGAGAACTCTGTCTTCCAAAAGAACCACACTAATTTTAATGAAAGGTGCTTTCATATTTCTAATTTGCAATAGCCTTGTAAACCGCTTGAAGCAGCCCACACATAATAAAAGTAATTATAAGCTTACAGTACACCAGTGGGCTGACATTTCAAAATGCAGACAAAGAGAATTTTGTTTTCTAAAGAAAAAATTTTCAAAAGGCAGGGTTCACAGCATTGAGTACTTTCAGGGAAATTGATACAATGAAATTGAACATCTTGGTAAGTATAAGATGAGAAAAGAAGTTCAAAAGAGCCAAACGCACTGATGTCGTTGTAGCTGGCTAAAATGCTATTTTGTGAGTGACAGCTAAGGTAAAAACAGAGTGCTTTCTATTAGTCAGATGCTCAATTGTATTGTTACATAGAATGTTAAAAGTGTTAAAGTCTCTGTTCACTACTTTTGGAAAGAAGAACACTTTACACTTATTTTCAGAATGACATGACTATGCAGGTCTCCTGTCCACACAGCTGCACCACGATCACAAAAATAGCTCTTTTGCCCCATTGGTTTCACATCTATTTCTAAACCTACCACAGCTGTCTCAATGTCTCCTGGTGAGGGGCTGATTTCATCAGGGGAAGTCACAGAAGAACGAGTAGTACGTGGAGTTCGTGGAGAAGGAAGCGTATCCCATGCATTGTATCCACTTGGAGGGGGAGTTGGCATCTGAACCCCTGAACGTTGGCAGCAGTTCTCTGGATTAGACATCCATGCTTCAAGTAACTTCTCCCTGTCCCAGTCTTTAATAAATATACGGATGCAGTAGACAATGTTTAAAACACATTTTGTAACTGCACTCTCAAAAGAATGTATAAACACTAAGATAAAATATTCAGAAATAAATTAATGTGATAAAGTGTAACTGAACGGAGCTTTAGACACTGAATTTTACAGAACGCATTCCATGACAATATACAATGCAATGTGTATGTAAATACGTGCACTGTAAGCATCTCCATTCCCTGTAATATCTGTCCTGTTTTTTTTTTTTATTACTTACAGCAATTGTAGCAGCTAGGAGACTCAACCAGAAATGAGAACTGCAGTGACTCGCAGTCAGATCAAATATATAACAACCCTTGCACCACGGAATTTTCAATACTTCCACTTGCTATGAAAAAAGCAATTATTCACTATTGATTCACTTCAAGTGATTGTGTTAATGTTACCCATTTACAGAGAAAGAACTAGTGTAACAAATTTTACTCTGTATGAAGACCTTAAAATTAACTCAAATCTTTCTTAATCACTGTTCCCAATTCCAAAGAGTAATACTAAAGATTTAAGAATAGTGACTTTTTTCCTATTAAAAATACTTAAAATATCTCATTTAAACTACCAAATTTCTATCTTGATTTGAATCTAAAACCATCAACATCATGCAGATCGGATGAATGAGAATTTCTGAAGAAAAGAGAAATTTCCCATTTAAAAAAAAATTAAAATATTTAAAATAATTTTTTTTAATGTTAGGTAGTCCCATTGGAAACTTAATGTTATTAATCAAAAGATCAGTGTTGTTTCTACTGAATTTTAAATTTTATAAGGAAAAGACAAATAGCCTTCCTGTACTATATTAATGCTGGAAAAAAGGTACATATTCTAAGCACAGAACTTAGTGAAAATACTGCCTCTGTCAAATAACAATTCCTATCATACTAAAATCTGCTCCCTCCTAATAAGAGAAAGTGCCTTTGAACTGGAGATGATTTTTCAGGTGCTTACTTATCTAAGCTAAAACATATCATGGGTTAGTTTAATTTCATTTGTTTAAAGACATGGATCCTGAACAAATTTACACTTCAAAAAATATAAATGTTACTAGCATTTTTTGAATTGCCCTGAGCTTATAGTCTTTCAGAGGCGAGTTAAATGATGCTAAGCAAAAAAAATTGGCTGAAAGTTTTCTTGAGCTCCTTTGTACTGTATCTTTAAAATTACCCAGGATTAAGATATGCCACTAAATGGATTTCCTGTGGTTTCTTTACTAATTTATGAGTTTTATTAAAACCTGATGTAGTTATATTAGTTGAATTGCCTCTTTTTCACCCTGAAATCAACTGCTGCGTCATGGACAGAAAAGAAAGAGGAACAAAGTTGAAAAAACACTTGAAGAAAAACTTTAAAGTTATTTATTGTCATGATTGCCATAACAACATTCTTTATCTTGATCTAACTTTACATACTTCTGTCTCAATCATAAAAAAAAACCCCAAACCAAAACACATTCTACTCTTAACCCTCCCAGCCTGTGTCAGTAAACTGATGTAGCTGTTTGATAAAAGAAAATAAAGTTTGACGGATTAAATATTACTTGCCTGTAAACTGTTTAGAAGTCTTATGTAAGAATGGTCTTTCCAAGAATTTAAAACATAATTCACATATTTTGTGTGAAAAGCAAGTTAAGATTTCATATTATTCTTTCATGGATTTCAAGTTAAATGTAAAAACATTACAATTTGGCATTTAGTGTTTCCTAATTATCTAAGCCTTTCCAAATAGCTCAGTTATTCCCTTTACTAGGCTAAACCAATTCTGTCTTCACTTCATATAAAATAAATTACATTTAATAATTTTCAGTGTGTCACTACAGCTGCAGGCAAACCAGTTAACTTTCTCATGACTTGCAAATTGTCTGTGCTCCTTTCTCTGTACTGGCCAATTGCATCAAGTTACCGCTACATCACTAAGGCAACATCAGAAGAATGACCTTTGCAACACAGACTGATTTCTTCTCCCCTTTCAACTCCTGTTCACTAGATGCTGGCAGACATTTCTCCACAATTTACATCAACCTCACTGCTTTTGGATTTAATGCAACTTTGCTGTGATTTGAATAGTTTCACTATAATTTTTTTCTTAAAAATATCTGCACAGGGTACAGAATCTGCCTACCCATTCAGTCAAATAATTTAGAAATATTTACCATTAATTAAAGTATTCTAAGAATCCAAAGTAGCACTCAAATAGTGCATGTATTATAAATACATTGGTTTTGCATTACCATGTGCCCGAAGTAGAGCTTCTGCCGTAAACAGCGGGGCTTGGAGCATGTCAGCAGATTCCACAATCAGCATATCTTTAAGCCTTCGCAGGTCCTGAAGTCTTAGCCCCTCATATGGCTTTGAGAAGAAGAAACACAATTTACATCTAGCAGTATTTTCCAATTAGTCTCCAATTTCATATAAAAATGAAAACACAGTTACTGATCATCACCTCAACTATGAGGCAATATATGACAAAATTTATTCATTGTGCAGACCAATGATGATGCAAAGCTACATGGAAACACTGTCATTTGACAGTATTTACAGAAGGATCTTTGTACATTTTAAAATCTGAAGGGCAGTATCTTTAGAGTTCTCCGCTATAGTTGGAGGCCATCTTCAAATGATGAACTAGTCTAACATTTTCACAGAATCTAGCTGAAATTTGAAGTGATTAAGCCTCAAATATTGTGGCATGGGTATGAAAATACATGACTAGGTTTGAACTAAGGATTTCAGGGGTTAACATATTGCGTATAGATCCTCTGACACTAACTTTGTACATGATTTGAGACCACTGAATTGATCTGGAAGAGGGCACACTGAGACAGTAGATTGTAAGAAGAGACATGTTTGTGAACGGAATCAGGTACAGGTCTTTTAAGGCAATATCTACCCTGGCAGAAGAGGAGGATTCAGTCATGAATAGGATAGATGAGACCTGCAGTTAAAGGTTCACAGAAACACAAAATGGTTGAGATTGGAAGGGTCCTGCAGATGTCACCTGGTCCAACCCCTCCTGCTCAAGCAGGGCCACCTAGAGCCAGCTGTCCAGGACTGTGTCCAGATGGCTTTTAAATATTCCAAGATTAGGGATTCATTATACATGAAGATGTCAAAACTCTCTTTGAGAAGGAGTGGCCAACTCTGATAGCCCTACATAGTCAAAGCAGGTCATCCAGATACCTTGCTGGTCTGGAGCTCCATCGCCTTATTACAGCATTAAATAAAGGGTGTGTAAAAAAGTTATTCTTACATGCACTGGTTTTATTTACATAAAGGATGGCTAACAAAAAATTGACATAAAACTTATATGCGCACAGGACTAATTAGGAACTTGACCACCAAATGGCAACTGTCTTCACCAATTTGGAGAAGAAAGGACACAGAGCACCAGTGATAACAGATAACCACAGTTAAGACCATGCACTGTTATTATTTATGACCTTCAGTTTGATTTTATGTAAAGCATAGTCCAGGACATGCATGTATGCATGCAAACACACAGAGACATGAAGCAAAAAAAAAAAAATGGTTCTGTCCTTGGAAGCTTGCAAACTAAGTAGAAGTCTACTTGTGTATAACTCTGAGGATAACAAGCATAAGGTATAAGAGATGGGAAGAAATGGCTATCCTGGGCCTCTAAATAATTTCCTTCTTTTGGAGACCCTTACTCTAAAAACATGTTTCTGATGTTCTAGGTATCATCCTAAACTTTATATAATGCATCTAAAAACATAACTGACTCCCTCAAGGACCACTTCTGTAATCTAGTGAGTAATAGAAGAAAAGAAACTTTGTGATTAGCAAGGATAATATGGTGCCATGACTGGATTTCTTTCCTTTTTGAGAAAGCAAGAAAAGCAGGAGAGAAATGGACTGCAAGGGTCCTGACCTTTATGTTGACTGCCCGAGTTCAGGGAGTTGCTGTATGCTCTTCCATTGCCAATAATGCATGACTCAGTAAAGGACAACCTGAATGTTAAAGGCTTGCACTGAAATAAATCTGGACCACTTGATTCATGGCATGCTGAAATCTGACTGACCTATTTAATTTCTTACAAAAGAGACCATTTATAAGAACATGTCAGAGACAGGCATACAAACAGCTGAGTGCCTGGATGATTATAATTGCAGGAAAATACTAAAAAAAATGGAGACAAGCAAACTGTCTTGACTGAATTTGAACAGCATTCTGAAGTGCAATTTTAAAGCAAATAGCTTTGTCAGCACAACAGTATTCATTTCTTGAAGACCAGATACATCATAAAAAAGAATGCCTTTTGTGTCAAACCTGCTATGTACACACATATTTTAGGACCTAGTACTTTATCCTGCAGATATGCTCAAAATTATATTTAACTGATTGGTTCTAGGTCAAACACTGGCAATTATCTCCCTTGAGTAAGAGACTGTTATATTATCTCAGCTGGATCACTCCACACAACCTAGCAGGGATTTTGGGATCTTTTTAAGAAATGAGGGAAATATTTCTAAAGAATATGTTTGAAACTTCAGACATTTGTTTTACGAAATAATTTATACACCCACAGAATAAACTGAAAGAAAGGAGATTTTAGGCTGGTACTATTAAGTAGCTTAATCCGGAAAGTGAAGGCTTTCTACAATGTGAACCTTAAAAACGTTCACATGTACAAGATATTGTCTTAGACTTGCAAAGACAGAGCCTTAACTTATAAAGACGTGTATCTTTTATGCAATGTCATAGAGGTTTGTCTTTAACTATTTCAAGCATTGATGACTTAGCTCTGAACTGCCACTTACTGTAAAGGATTTGGATTACAGCTCAAGATGCTCAGGGACCTCCTTCAACACTCACTTTTGGAAGAGCTCTTTATTGATATTTGAAGTGAAAAAGGAATTGTTCAATATTAGCGTCATTTAACTATATAATGATTTTGGAACATACTATTTGAGATATTGCTTTAATTGACTGATGAGCTTCTTACTACAGATTTCAGTCCTTTTTTTATTCTCAAGATTCCTTCTTTTTAACTATTTTCTTCTCGATTTTTTACTACTAATATTTAGATATCATACATTTTGTAACTGTTTTTCTCCTGAATGTACTTTCAACACGTAGGCTGAGTATTTTAACAGTTCATTTCAAACTATGATTACTTTCTTCACTTTCAAAGTACCATTAAAACAGATACGGGCAAAGTAACTCTTTCCTACGGTGATGACTATGTAATTAAACAGTATCAAATATACTTTGTGTAAATATCCTCCTTTAAGGGTGGATGGAGTTCTATAGTTACTGGAGTAATATATTTAAAAAAATAAAAAATTATCTATACTCCAATTAACTCATTCAAATATAAGTATATACACTCTAAAATATAAGATATACACCCTATGTATATGCATATGTATGACTATACAGCTCAACTACCTGTAATCCTTTCCCTTTTTTCACTTAATAAACCATTATCTATCTGTACAGATAAAGTACATTTTAATCATTTTAGATAACTCTTTGTATTTAATATATTTGCATTATACATATATTTATATGACAAATTCTGAAACTGAAGAAAACCATTCTAATTACTACGCACTCAATAAACCTGTGATACATTCACTAGCAGCATATTTCTACATTATTCAGTGGCACATATGTAAAATGAACTAATTATATACTTTTCTATTGTGCAATAAATTTCTCTGAGTATGACTGAGAGCCAAAACTGTTCTGAATGACCTGCTCATTCCCAGGTGTTTCTTACGTAAGTGTAGAATACTGCATGATGTGATTGAAATGAAGGGGCCTGTTATCTTTTAGGGATTCAACACCAAGACAAATATGCTCCCATGCTAGAATAAATAGCAGATTGAAAGACCGTGCAAATAAACCAACCAAAATCTATAGAAACAGTTTAAAAAATAGTTAGTCATTTACTATAATCTCATTAGATTTAAAAGGTAAATATAAACTTAGGATTTTATATAACAGACATTTTCTTTTTTTGCAGCCTGTTTATCAACAAAGAGAAAATAATCACTACAAAAAAGGTAATCTGAAATACTCTGTTGGCTTGTTTTCTAACACCCTTTCCACTGCTGAGGCATCATAGGTGGATATTCTTTTGTTACAAGTAACTACACTGTTAAGAGTCACACTTTATACTCCATTCTTAAAATAGCTGGTATGTCCATTTTACATAGGGGAAAAACAGATTGCTTCTGTGTTGGTGCATTGTTTTCCCTCCCAACTTCATTTCGTGGAAGTGCACTTGGAAATCATGTTTGTGTTTCTGCTTGGGCCTGTTTGCTACCCATCTTTAACTGCAGTCTCACTAAAAAAGTCTGAGGTGTACTGAGAAAAAAAGCAAAGAAATGTTGCTTTAAAAATATTCCTCAGGGTGCACTGTGGTAAAATGAGATTTTAAAAGGCTGGGTAAATGTATGATAGGGATTGATTTCACTCAGAAACCCTTGTGAAGAGTAAACTGAACTGATGGAAGATGAACAGTTCTTTGCAGTCCAGTTCTCAAACTTGAAATGTGGGTCTACTCAGCAATCTGTATGTCTTAACAGCTTGAAAGCCTCTAAAGTCAAAGAAAGGTAAGTGCAAGCTATTTTTTTAACTATGACAGGTGCTGCAATTCTAAACATGAGGACTCACGTAATTCCTTGGTAATATTTCAATGTGAATAACAACATCAGAAACAAAGCTTTGTTATTACTCTGAGTATACACACTTAATTCAATGACACTGCACAGAGCACTAAAAAAATCTTCTGCCCTGTATGAAAAAGAGGATTATTTTCTGCTGTAAACATGGCAGGTCTAGAAGGGGAGCTATTGCATATTATAATTCCAGATACTACTGTGTATATCATAAACACTGGAGTTAAGTCCATTCAGCTGTTTTACCTGGAATAGTTTTCAGATGTTTTATCTTTTCCTTTAATCTTCATTCAAGAGATGCAACGACTTTGAAAATGCATTTCTTGGCATTTCAAAGTTTCCTAATTCTTCATGATTTTTTCTTTTTGTGTGTTTTGGAAGGATGTTAAAGGGCATCACTGTACAATTACAACCCAAATACTGTGTTAAACAAGCATTTTGCATTTGTTTCCCTCAGTGTTTAATATTTTCGAAAAATGAAATTGTGAAAACAAAAGTAGAGGATCATCTTTAAGGGCCAATTTTGCTGAAGGACATACGTTCTGGAGAAAGCTTTTGGATCACTTCTCATGCATCATTAAGATAACAACTGGATGCATCACTACAGACAGTGCTAAGTGGAACTATCACTGCCCATCTCAGACATTTGTCCACAGACCGGGAGGACAAAGATATGTACTTATTTGGATTGCAGTCTTGTGCTAGTCTTTCTAAGGCTTTTTTTTTCCCCAACCCACTTTGGCTTCTCTGAAAGTTGAGACTAAAAGATAAACTTCCCCTGGCTACACCTCTTTGCATCTCACTAACATGATTAACATGCTCCCTGACCAGCATGATTGATATTACTTTTGATCTTTTTTTTTTTTAAATTTAGATTAAAAATGATTTACCTGCAATGAAAGCAACAGCAATTGCTTGCCCTGTATTAATGTTTAAAGTTTCTTTGAAGCATTATTGATGGGAAGGAAAAGTTTTTTTAAATAAACATGTTTCAAATTATTTTTAGATTAAAATACTTCATCAAAGGAGAGCTGAATTTTAGTGTCTGAGCAGTAAACAAGGACGTCAGAACTTCGGGGAAAACACAGATGTAGAAAGGCCAAGTGAAAATGCGCTTTCGGCTGACTGAAGGTAATTGAACAGGATGCCTAATGAGGACACTTCTGTTACTGTGCCCAGGTGGGATGGTCTGCTGCCTGTGCTGGGGCTCAGCTGGTCATGCCCTGCTGCAGGGAGATCTACCAGCTGGCAGGTAGAGGCAGCAAGAAGGTGCAGGGCTTCACCAAAGCAGGGTGGGATGCACCCAGCCATCATTAGTGTTTGATAGGAATAGTTGGACTTGATGATCCGGTGGGTCTCTTCCAACCTGGTTATTCTATGATTTTATGATTCTATGATTACCTTTTATTCCAGTCCCTTCTAACTATCAAGTCTTTAATCTGATCTTGCTCTGAGCATCTACCTCAAACAATCACGAGAGACTATTTTCTCCTGCCAAAAATCCTTTTCAAGTGGTTCTTGATTTGCTACACTCATATTTCTACGTTCACTCTTCTCTTAGCTGTGCTGGTGCATATACCAGCAAGCCCATGGTAAAAATATAATGATTAAAAAGATTCCAGTTAAATGAAACAATTGCATATTAGAATTCTTTAAAACTTTTTACTGTTTTAAGTAAAATCATGGTTGTAATGCAGTTGACAGCACAACCATCCAAACAGTTCTACTTGTAAAACCAAAGGACTGGCAAACTGGACTGATGGCAGGCAACTGCAGCAGTCTTTTGAAGTGGTTAAAATGTCCAACTATACTCTTACAACCATATGGGTGGCTCTATATAGGAATATTCAGGTAAACAACACTGAGTGAATTACATTTGTTATTTCTATATACAATTCAAATATATTAAATCTCATCTTAAAACCTGTCACCCAGGAATAAACAATTTAATTAATATTGTTTATGTTTGAATTTATTCAAGAAAGTTAGCCAGAAAATTAACTGAACAGTACAAAGATTTTCTTACTTTCAAATAAAACTGACCATGCATGGTATTTCTCAAATAAAAGTGATCATTTGCTGGGGAGGGATGTTTTACAAGGTCATGTGGTGATAGTACAAGGGGAAATGGTTTTAAACTGGAAATGGGAAGATTTAGATTAGATATTAGGAAAAAATTCTTCATGATGAGGGTGTACAGGTACTGGAATAGGCTGCCCAGGGAAGTTGGGGATGCCTCATCCCTGGAAGTGTTCAAAGCTGGGCTGGATGGGGCCCTAAGCATCCTGGCCTAGTGGGAGGTGTCCCTGCCATGGCAGGGGGTTTGGAAACTGGTTGATCTTTAAGGTCCCTTCCAACCCAAACTCTTCTATGGTTCTCTACGTGGCATTTTTCAGGCAAATAGTGAAAGTGGTCTAAGCCTACTCATACCTAAATGTGAATTACTTTCAAGTGTCATTAGGTCATAAGTGAGCTAAGCTAGTAAAAGGCAAGGCCATGATGCTTTTGAAGGAAGCAGCCATACAGGAATCTATTGTCTTTTAATTTACAAAGAATTACTTCATAATATTTACCAAATCATATAATTTACATATATATTAACTATGTACTCTTATTTAGATTTTTAGTTATTTAAAGTCTGATAATTGATGGGGGAGGGATCTTTTCTGTAGAATCTCTTTGGTCAAATTGTCCTTCGCAAACCACAGTCTTCTGTAAGGTACACCAGTACTCAAGTAGACTTGTGTCAGTGAGTTGTCTCTTTTTCAAAAAATGACTTTGAAATAACACCACCTGTTATTACCTGGTTTTCATACAAATTCTGGTATGCAGTAGCTTCAGGCATAATGTTATAAAATAAGTAAATGCACTATTTTGAAATCCTGCACTACTCAGGTTTTTTTGGGTGACATTCAACCCAGTGTCAGTCTAGGAAGATCCACCAGAACATTCTATCCCACAGACTTTCTCCTTTTCAGAATTTATCCTTCCCTCATTTTCAGACAGAAAGGCATCTTAAGCAATAAAAATGTTTTAGAGCAACTGTTTCCCAGCTTACTGGCCTCAGTGCATTTCCTCAAGCCTGAAACACTTTCAAGTCAGTCCACATAATTAACCATCTGAATAAAACTTCTCTTTAGTTTTGACAACAGTTTTGTCTTGTTCTCCGATCTTAACTTCAAAGATACAAGGAGCTGTGTCAACAACAACTGGTTTACAAAAACACAGTAAAAAGCACAGTACCTACTGGAAAAACTTTGAGTTTTGTCACAATGTAATTGCTACAAATATAAATGTGTAAAACATCCCAAATTTCAAGTATCCTCTGACCTCTTTTTTGTCTAAAGCAGCATATTCAGCTTCTATGCTTTCAGCTTCAGGATCACGTGAAAATACCATTCGAGATTCCAGATTAAGAGCCAGTTCTTTGTGATGCTGTTTCTCTGCACAGTCACATGGGGTATCTTTATTTTCATTTTCTGCAAACAAATCTCCACCATGTTTTACCAGAAGCTGAAAAGTAAAACAGTAAACAATTATTAATTACCAACTCTAATAATACCCTGAAGACATGTTAGTTAAGAAAAGGATAATAAAAAGAAGGAACAAGGAAAACATAAAGAAAGGGAAAATACAGCAAAGTTCTTTGGTAAATAAAAAGTCTCTGTTTTTATTACATTAATTACTGCTTGATTTCTCATATACCCATACCCACCTTAAATCCATGGAACCAGAAAATCTCAGAAATGCATTACAAGGCAATGTCATACAACAAGTCTCTGTTAAGTTTGAAACACTAAAATTCTGCCCTACTGATATAGTCAGTGCTCCACAGAAAAAGAAGGGCTTGAGGTCATCAGGTATCTGGCAAGATGAAGCTAGATGAACCATTAAATATTCTTTATATATGGGTGTAACTCCATCATACTTCCCTGCATGGGTACACTGGTGGTAACAGAAAATTGGAGTCAGTGGGAAGTAAGAGGGAAGATTGGGTACCAATTCACAGAAAGCACATAATACTGCTAGTAGCTCTGTATTATTTTGAAGGACATGAGAAAATTGAAATGAAATATGGTCTACTGCTGTGCCTTTTGAGCAATCTTGTCCCATGCCCATAACCACTGAGAAATGGAGTCTCTAGCTAATAAACAATTTTGCTGCTCTCATTACCCTGCCTCCTGCTACAAACTGATCTAAAAAAGGACAACAAATGCCAAAGATTTTAAAGCCAAATAGGGGCCCAGCCTATAGTTACTTTGTTCTACCTAAACTTTGAAACATTGGTTAAACTTTGTTAACCTGAGTGTCACATTCAGTCACTACATTTTAAACTCTTAACAAAAACTTAACTGAGGCAACTAAGACACCAACTGAGGAAGAAAAATCATAAACACAACTGAAAGAACATTCCATAGACCTACAAAGCTCAAAATCTAGTACACATGAAGAGGATAACATAATAACTTAAACAAAAACAAAAGTGCCATTTAATATGCCAAATATAACATGATTGAGTGGAATATATCTGCGTCAAATCAAATCTACTTAGCATGAAAGTTAAGCTTTTTTTCTGTTCAGTATTTTTACTTAAAACACTTTAACTTTGTCCAAACCATCTTCAGCAATGGGTTCCACAGAGCTGTTCTGCCCAAAAGAGAAATTTAACATACATGAATGGAGTAGGATCAAGATTGTACATTTGACTATTGGCTCTGAAGAAAACAACTATTAGGTGCTTCATCCACAAGGTACTATGCTTGTTTTCTCCTTTCCTTATGTGGGTGCCATGGGGACAGGAGAAGATACAGGAGAAGATACAAAGCTGTGGAAAAAAAAGGAGACTAAAAAGGAATGCTGCTCTGCAGTTAAAGTAACCACCATAAAACTAGGCAGGCAGTGGAGAAAGAAAAAAAATGGTGCTCCTGGGGTTCTAAGTAACCTTCAGTTTTCTGGAGAGAGGGAAGACAACTTGAAGACTAGGCAATTCAGGTTTTCATCTCCTTTTGTTAAGAATTTTAATCCTCAAATACTTCCAGGAACAAAGGGATCATTTTTAATTTCCTCACTAAGCTCTGTTTTTGGGTTTTCATAATGTAGTGTTCCTGTTCATAATCCTGTTTCCTGCTGAAGGAGTTAGACTACAGATGACACTAGAGGACTTCAAATATATCAGAACCTATCTTGGTCCTCTATCCTACAGTAGGACACATAACAGAGTTTGAACTTGGGGGTATACTCTAGGTTTTAATATTTTTTTAACCATACCTAGTTAGACTACATATCCATGTCTGAACTCTGGCATATAGTAATCCATGTGGATCAAATTGTAAATTCTTCTTCAGTGACAAAATGAAAGCAAATTAGCGTCAGAAATTGTTTACTCAATTGGACAGTATGTATTGTCATGATAATTTAACCCAGTTTATGTAATTAAACAGGGAACTAGCAGTCTAGTAGCTGGATTAATCTAATGAATCATATAACAGACAGTAAGAAATAGAATGATAATTTGTGAACAAACACAAATCTTTGACATTTCATGGTAAGTTCAAAACCAGTTGATTTTATAATCTGCAGTTAAAAGCTGCAGCCCAGATCCAGAACCACAATCTGCTCTGTCACAACTTTTTGATATTATAGCCTCCCTGGATCTTATGTTGTGAGCCTATTTATGTCATGGTCTTGAAACTGAAGCTTTCAAACAACTGTGCACACCTCTAATATCACTGTATAGCCACATTTGGGAGCATGAAGGCAGAATGACTGGGGCAGAAGACTCCTTGCTCAAATTCTTTGTAAATCTGAAGTCTAAGTTATCTGGGGATTTTAAATATATTTATATAGAGAAAAGATGAAGAAATAAGAGTTTGTGGATAAAGTAGCTGTTCCTTTTTATATATTGATACATGTCCAACAGTGAGCACTTTACAAATCAGTATAACAGACATATTTCAATAATGTGAATAAGTGAGCTTGTAAATACCAGAAATTCAAATTTGTTGGGAAATAGTAAACAGAAAAGTCTGGTAACCAGTTTCTCTACCAGAAGGAAACATTCTCACATCAAATCATTTTATAGGAGTGCTTTTCAACAACTTTGCTCAAAGAGGTCATTAAATGCTAAATCCTGATATCTGTCATTTTCTGATATGACATGTACATTTGTCCTCCCATGTACCATAAAATTTAAACGGAAACAAATCTTCTTGGAGAAGGCTACTGCAACTGAAAATCCCTGTAGCCAGAATTCATCAGTCAGCTGGATCAAACAATTGGCATTAAAAAAAAGAGAACAAGAGAAAACGGCACAGTCCTTTACAATTAATAGTTTTGTTTATCAAATCTAACAAGAATTAATAGTTAACAGCCAAGATAAAAAAGCATTAACACATACTTAGGTCATCGCCTGATATTTGTATACAAATCAATCACATCAAAAGAAAATAAATCACAAAAAAAGAGGCACTACATGAATCATTTAACCATACAAATAGAGAAAGATTAATTCTAGTTGACAGGAAGGGCCAGGCAATACCTCTGTGTAATTCAGTTACCAGGTACATAATTAGCTGGGTCTGAGTATAATTCAACGCGTGAAGACTGCTTAGTGACTCACCTTGCTGGTGAAACTCAGTAAGTGTATAAATAATTTCTAGCGATATGTTAAAGACAAACTGCTAGCGTGGAGCTTGCTGAGCTGTAACAACATGAGGCAGGCTATGATACAGGGGGTTAAATATCAGAATCTAATAGCAGTATCCTCTCGATTCCTCTCAGTACTAAACAAGAGATCAGAGAGATGTGTACTCAAGTTAACATTATTCAGTGATTGGATATGTGGTAACAATTCAAAACTGTGCCAGAGGAGATATCGAACGGACATCAGGAAGCATTTTTTTACTGATATTAATACCCAAAATATACTTAGATTCACTGTTCCTGCAGAATCAGAAAGAAAACAAACAAACCACTGCCTAATTTCAGAAAGTGGTACTAAGTAAAAGCATGGTAAACATTCTAGAAACATTGGAAGAATCTGTGAAGGCAAAACAACAGGCCAGAATCATATGGGTAATAAAAAGCAGAAGTTGTCTCCAGATGAAGAATACGTAAAGAACAAAATCTGACAAAAATAAAAGTAAAATCACAATAAAGAAGTAAAATCACAATAAAGAATCACTGTTTTTTTAAACAGCATGCCAAGTGCATAACAACTCCAAACAAATCATTTTAAAACATCACATGATAAATCTGTCAATGTCTTTGTAAGGTTGGTCACTGGACAAAGTGCAAAAGCAATCTCAAATAACATAATGCAGAAAAGTGACAAGAATTTTTGGAATCCAGATTCTCAAAAGAAAGTCTGTTTCAAACTGAAGTCTCAGCACAAGAGATTCTAGATGGTATAGTAGACAGACTTATGAAAATGTTAGATGATTCTGAGAATGTTAGATGTTTGTTCTTGTATTGTTTAAATTAAATTACCAGCACAATTAAACACTAGCCATTATTTGGTATAGGTTAAAAATGAATTTGATGGGAGACCTTCAAAGTCATTATGACTTTCCAATTACTCATTATTACTCACTAATTTCACAAACATTGAAGGTATTTAAATTTGTAAAAAGGTAATTACATTTAAGTGTGATTGCACAGATGCATGGCATTCTTTACTAAGGCTGGGCACTGCAAATTAAAGACATCAAACCTGTTCTTGAAACATGGACAACATTCCCTAGTATCAGCTACAGAGCTGAATAAAAAGTGCTCTAGTTTTCTCATAGGTAGTTATTTCACTTCTCTTTACACATTTAGGTAAGCTTATGCCTACCTTTCAAATTTTTCTCCAGCGTTAGTCACGTAATTATTTCCAATTTTTATAAGCCTACATGAGTCTTCTTCATGCTGAGGACGTTATGTCATGAAGGGAATACATAAATAATCCATTTTTAAAAAATTGCTCTCTACAGACAGTGGTACATTTTGGGCTGTTTGTCTTTGCAATTTTTCCAATTAATGAAAAACAGGATTAGAAAAGTTAATTTAGTATACTATATGAGATTTTTTAATCTGTGAATCAGCTTTGTGAAATTGCTCATGTCATTTACTAATAGCAGTGTGTGGATGTGATTATATATGAACTTTTACCTCGACACAGGTTTTCATCCCTGAGGCAGCAGCATAGTGCAAAGGTGTATTTTTTTTGTTATCAACAGCATCAATGGCTGCTCGTTCATACTGTCCTTCATCCAGCTTTGCTCCCTTCCATTTCAGGATCATTTGTAGACAATCTGCTCTTCTGCAGTCATCTTCTGAGGGTCGTGTCAGGCGAGGATGAAGAGCTCCTTCTGAGATCATGATCTGAGGTCCCATACACAGTAAGTGCATAGATGTCTCATTGTGCACATTCCGTTTATTCGGGTTACCATCTCTAACAAAAAGGAAAGTTCTGCAGGAGGTGAAAGAAAACAGAAGAAAAATAATTAGCACACAATTCCACTAATTTCCTTGAAGTAGGAAGGGCCTATTATGACAGCTTGCTTCTTTTCTTGCCAAGATTTTTATTAGCCATGTGAGTGATAAACGTTCCTAATGGATAATTATTACTGGACAGCTCTCCATTTCTCTTAGGGTGAATAGCTAAGATCTAGATGAATTACTGAAATATTAAGAACCATATACAATTACTTTGTCAGTGTGTGACGAATTTTAGTTGGCAAAGTTTATTCTACAATTCTGTGTTGTATTGCAATAAATGTTATTAAGTCACAAGACTGATGAAATGGATACTTTCTTTTTTCTTTCTGTGTCCTGAATAGTATGGCATTAGGTAGTTTTCAAACAGAGGATGCTAGAGCAATTTCTTATAAATTCATTCTCCTTTCCTATCTTTCCTCTTTTTCCTATCTTTAGTCAGAGGTCAAGGCAGCAGTTACTACTCCTTGAAAATATATGAAATACTTTTCCTGCTAGCACAGCATGCATTCAGGAAAGACTCTTGCTTTCTTACTCACTCTAGAATACATGGAAATGCAACATAATTCAAACCTGCACCTATGCAAACAACAGAGGCTGGCAAGAATTAGAGTCTTCTCTTGAACGTTCTAGAGGCAGTTAAAAGCGGACAATGAACTATATTGACAATAAGGATCAGCTTAGGAATGAACGGGACACAACAGGCTGGATTCTGGAATCACAAATCTGATTCCTGCCAGTTCCTGAGACAAAGCAGCTCTGTGCTGCATCCTACCAGGAAGGAATTACAGAAATTAGAATTCAGTTCTGAAATGTTAAGAACCAAGACATATCATATAAGCCAAATGAAGCCAAGCTTGTTCTAGGCTTTTGAGGTACACTAACACAATTTTTTTTTTGCTTAAGGGAGGGTGAAATTAGGAAACGGCAGGGAAGAAAGACTGTCTCTTTGTAGGACTGGGATCAGAGACAACAATGGTGGAAGAATTCTGTGTGAAGGTAGGAAGGACAGTTCCCAGTGAGGTAATACCAGGCTAGATGAGAAGCATAGTACACACATTCAAGAAGTCACTGCAGAAACACTAGTGATGTTCTCATAAGAGCCCTCACACATAAAACGAGCAGAAGTCACTGCTCCTCCACACTGTTCCCTGACTCCCAGCAGTCTGCAGGTATGATGAAAGGTTATAATATAACCTTCTTTAAATCAACACAGGGGACCAGCTACTACCCTCCCTGCCCTCACCCCAAGTCTAACTAAACCCATTTCCAACTACTTTCAGTTTAAACAGGCAGCTGAGCCACCTGCAGGCAGGCATTGCTCTGGGTGAACAGAGGAGAGCAAAAGAACTTGGTAACCAAATTGACAAATGAATATATTCTTTACCTCAGTTATGCTCTGGTTACAAGCCTAAATGCCACCTCTCCTTGCCCTTGTCCCTGACTACCTCCCACTAGGTGCTACATGGTAGGTCTTTCTCTCGGAGATCTCCCAGACTTTGTTCAGAACAAAGAATAATCCCTTTATTTAGTAATGGAAATTCCCTTTCAGAGATTATTGAAAACAGATTGAACAAGTATTTCAGTAGAAAAATTTGAGCACAGTTCATCTGATCTTGCAGTAGAAGGATGTCTTGATGAAAACCATTCAATCAGTTGTATTTCTGCCCTTTCTTCCATTTGAAAAACCTCTGAACAGTTCGAGTTCAAAAAGAAACTTAATACTTAAATACTGTTATTTTTTAAGCTAAAGCAGAAATAATTTTCTAACTTCTCAGCTAAACCTTGACTAAGTAACTTCATATTTGGGAAGTTATCTGCACATTTTCAGACAGTGTCTGTCTCTAGAATTGATAACACTTAAAATTTATGATTATCATCAAAGTAATGGGGCATTGGTATGCAGAAAGGTCATTGATGGTATTTGTTTCTATGGATATCAAGGTTACTTTTGAGTTGGTAGCAATGCTGCAAGTCAAAAGAAGCAAAAAAGGGCAAAAAAGGGTCACACCTGCAGGGAAGGGTGGATGGAAGATCCAAAATTGACCAACAGATTATTCCATTCCATATATATATCATACTCAGTATAAAACTGAGGGATTTTGAGAGTCTAGCTCTATTCTTCCATGGTTGGGTCTAACAGGGACATCATCTGTCCTTTTGTCCCCAATTCCAGATTCATGCATTCCCAAATACAGTTCCTGAGTGCAGCTGCCATGTTCTGCTGAAAACAGCCTGGGACCTTTCCCTGCGCCTGTTCTGCAGCTTCAGTGGTGATGTAGCCACTGGGGAAGGGGCATGGGGAAGGGAAGAAATTACATATATTTGTATAAATTTTACTATTTTCTTATTAATTTTCCTTATTACGACTACTGTTTCATAAAGGCTGTTTCAGGGCTAGTTCCCAACCCACAAGTGTTTCTCTCATTTCTCTTTCCCCCTTCCCTGGCTGGCCGAGTTGGGAGCACAGCTGTGCAAGCATTTAGCTACTGACCTGGCCTGGAGCTGGCTGAACTGTGTAAACTGTTCTTTTAAATAAGTGGTAATAGTGTATAATATTCAGAGAAAAAAAAAACCAAACAAACCAAAACACCCTAGCAATATCTTCTATGTTGCCCTATTTTGGCAACAAAAACGTTCCTTAGAGAAATCTCTCCTTCATTCCATGACAGCTGACATGATAGATGCATTTGTTAGCAAATATGAATATGCCAAACCTGAGATTAAAGATGTTGTCAAAAGAGTGCCAGTACATTTTTTTTGCTTGTTATTTTTATGTTTTCAGAGGAAACAGATTTAGCAACACAGGCAAAATGCTTCACAGCCAATTAAATGAAATGATAAGACTAACCAGCATCAAGCACTACCCAAAATAAACATGCTTGTTGGAATTAGCTTTATATAGTATGAAACTAGCGACAGAAAGAAAGGAGGGGAAGCAAGGTGGGAAAGAACAGCAAAACAGAAGAGGAAGAAGCAGAGGGAAGAGAAAGCAAAGAAGGAAGGAAGGGAAGATGGAGAAAAAGATAATTCAGTGAGGGATAAGGAGATGAATTCTATAGAGGCGCTTAAGATATGAGAATGCTAGATACAAGGTTTTGCAAGTACTCACTGCAAAACCTGGACACAGAAGATACAAGGCTAAATCTAAGTTACCTTAGTCTCTACAAGATGTAACTTTGGGTACTCAACTACAATCTAAGTTTCTCTACTTTTGCAATAAAATCTGCTTTATGTTAAACCAGTATCTTTTCTTCTGTTAAATTTATTTTATGATTTCTTTTCATACATTTTTATTTGATGTGAAAACTGCAGTGTGAACAGAAAAATTTGAAGTTGTTCATTTTTCAGTTCAGAGTCCTTAAGTCAGGATTAAATGATTTTTAAAAATTGTATTATTTCTCCTCCCCCTATCCATGACATTTAGTATCCACGTGTCTACTAATGTTCCAGCCGCAAAGTTTTGCATCTTCCTTAAATGAAAAAAAAAAAAAGAGGTCAAGCACTGGGAAGAAAGACTGTGAAAGACTTCCTTTTTCAGTACTTTTTAAAACTAGATAACACTGATGTTTAAGCCAGTAGGCCTAGCCAATTTTACCTGAAGTCTATAACACAAAGACTGCGAAAGGCAGTAGACATCTGTTACCTTCAAATTAGGTATGGAATGAGTAGAGAAGAAAATGTGTTAAAGAAGGAGCTAGATCCGTTCTGCAGTCACTATAGTGGATTGTGGTACAGTGGCAAAACTACCAGTTCCTGCGCAGAAGGATTCAGCAGTGATCCCTGAGGACACATAGCTGAAGAAATACTGAGATTAAAGGCTTCAGTTGGCAAACAGGTAACGCACCAAACTCGTGGTATGAAGCTAAGAAGAGCAATTCTGTATTGAAAGCTGTATTGAAAGAGGGTGGATTTTGTCTTTCACACCAAGTGCCTGAACTCTAATTCAAAGTTTGCACTTATACTACACAATGTGCTAAAGGGCTGCATTAATTAGACTGGCATATTTTGAACAACAGGAGAGTCCTCTGAATATTAACTGCATCTTTTCCTTTCATTCCGACTCGCCTTATGTTGAAGGTATCTATCCCTACAACTTCTCTAATTCAAAGGAAAATGCTACTTTAAAACTCAGGGAAGAACTGCCTGCGGTTTCCACATTACACCAAGCCAGGGTTTGAGGTTTTTTAATTCCAAGAAGACCTTTATTTTCTCCTCCCAAATCAGGTGAAGTTTCTCTAATGTCTTTAGCTATCTAATCATTACCTTATAGGCTTAATAACATTACAATGTACATTTCTGTTTTCAATGGTTAGCTCTTTTTCATCACTGGAATTCCATGTCACTATATTTTAAAGCCCAATTCACTCCTGAATCAGCTTATATTGCAACAGATTTCAGGACAGTGTAAAGTTTTTGTGGTAATCTGTAAAAGCCATAGATCAGATACTTTTTCTTGTAAAACAGTACTTTATACACAAATAAATTTATTCATAAACTCTGCTAACTCTGCAAGGCTAACTGATCATAACAATTAAAGAGACCATTCTGCCCATAATCACCTCCCTTTATTTTTTGATAAGGCTTAATATACTACTCTCAACTGCTCTGCCAAAATTCTCTTCAATATTTCCAAGTGATGAGGATTTCACCCCATTGGACTGCTGTAACCTATTAGTTTTCCATTACTAATATTTAAGTAGCTTTACAGAAGAACCCTTGAAGAAGAGGCAAGTACTGAATAGATACAAATGCTCTCTCATAGCTAGAGGTAGATTTTCCACCTTAACAGTTATGAGATGGTTCTGCCCTAGGCCAAAACTCTGTACATACAAGCAGAAACTGAAGGCTGTCAAATCAGAAACCCTTTTCAAACCCCAAATCTATTTTTAAAAGGGTTAAACAACAGTTTAAAAGGTTTAAGGGTAGCTTTAGTAGCAAGCATTAGTATAATTTTTTTTTCCACCATAAAACTAAGCTCTTGGGGCAAAACAACAATAAAACTCTGATTTTATGAAGCTATGTACAGCCTAATCTAAAATGGCGAGTGCTTATGTCCCGCCTGCTTGCAGGTTCTCCACTCTTAAACAAATAGAAAGGTACTTTTATTAACCAAACAATGAAAAGCTCTAGGATGGATTTAAATATTATAAAGTGTCATTGTACTGTTTTACTATCTCTTCATAATGCAAAAAAAATCCCTACTCAAATAAGTCTATTCACAACACAGATTTTCAACTCCTGTAACAAGAAGTATCAACAGATTTCCTTTTTTCAAGCAATAAATCCAAAAAACCTCCCTAGAAGGCTACTCCCTTGCCAAAGCTCAACAGCTGCCCTTCTGTCGAAGTTATCTGCTAAAAAATTTTCCAACTGTCCTAAGTACACTAAAAACTTCAGTAAAAACCATATGCAAATTTTCAAGAACAATTTTGTGGCATTTGTGAAGAACATGGACTTGGGGAAAAATTAGTTTTGATTACTTGTTCTTTTTGCTTGTCACTCAACTACTGTGCCTGATAAATGGGTGTGATAAACACCAGAGCTGCCAAAGACAACCAGTACCTCACTCCGGATACACAAATGGGCTTCAAAGTGCCACCGTATTTTCCCTTTATCTCTCCTTTGTCTCTTCTGAAAGTCAAAGGATCAGGTCTTCAGTCTAAGGGAAGGTCAAACCAATGCTGAAAAGCCCACCTGAACTCGCAACTTAAAACCTCAGAGACGACTAAGGTCCAAAAAAGGGGTAAAGTAACGCTCTTTAAATGATGAATTCATTATTTGACAGGGCTCCATTTTTACCAGTGCTATTTTGTGTGTAAGACTTTCACGGAGCAGTGCTACAGACCTCTGCAATTTGTCTCAGAGGTATAAAAAGCTAAATTCTGCCTGGAAATGTACTGATAGAGTGAAAATATGCACTGCCTATGGGAGACACCACTTAACTACAAGGCAGACACCACTTAACTACAAGGCAGACACCACTTAACTACAAGGCAGACAGACTTTCCTCTAGTTGCAGTTTCCAGATTTTGCTTCAAGCTGTAGCTCTTTGCAGAATCCAAACTTGAGGTGACAAAAGAATGAAAAAAAGTGTTGAAAAATGTGGCAAAAAACCCCCAAAAAACCGCCGTAACATTCACACCTACTACTATCTGTATTTGCAGAAAAGCATCAAGAGACTTAAGATCACAAGGCTGTGAATTTGAATAAGAAACAACTGGCACATTCCCTCACTCTGGGAAACTAACTTCAACACAAACATTTCTTCAAATTTTAATAAAAATCTTTCATGTCTGGGACATAGAAACCAACATATGTGCAGTCTCTTTAAATAAATGCTATATATTTATAATAGCTGTATGTATGTATACATCTGTATATATACATATACATACTAAAACATATAAAAATGTACTTGTCTATAGGAAAATAAATCCAAAATAAAAACCTGTGTAAAATGAAATTATAAAAGTAATTCTGACAGCTAAAGACCAAAGCAAGTCTGAATCTACTGAAAGACTTACTGATTTTTGAATGCAAAGCATTTACATATACTATATAAACTACACAGCAAATTGCAACATTGCTTTAAGAAAGACAAGTAAGGTACTAGAAAAACATGAGCTGCAGCAACAAGGAAAATTAATCTGCACAGGGTTTCCTTCACAACACCCTTGAGTTACATAGCTCATGTAAGTCTAGCTGTTAATTAGAAAAGTTAAAACTATGAAATACAGCGCAGGCAAAATCCTAAAGCTCACAGCTTTCTGAGTTAAGAGTATAAGTAGGCCATGGGTTACAGAAACACACAGAAGAGCGAAGCCCTGTTACTCAGTAATTTAAAATTCATATGCAATTAATTAATTCATACAATAACTGAATCATAAAGCTTGCAACACAGTAGGCCAATAATAATGTATTAAAACATTGAATAACCGTGGTTATTTCATTAACTCAAAGTATTTTTCTCTCCAAAGGTACTACACAACTAATGTATACAAGGAAGCACTTGAAGAAATGTTTTTTAGTCATCAACGACAGCTGTATATAAGTATGTGCTGGTTTAAACAAGTTTGTGAAAAGCAATATTAGCCTCATACTGAAACCCACATTGAGTAAAAGTAATGACTAATATTTTTATTCATTATATAGTGCTAGAAAATTCTTTATTAATACATACACTTTCTTCTGTTTCATTAAGATTCTTAAACTTCTCCTATAGCCCAGGAATCTTCTGCGTGCAGTAAAAACCTGGGCAGGAGACAGTGAGTATTTCCATTCTAAGATAAAGAAGCTGCAGACAGATCATTAGCCATCTACCAAAGATAAAACACAGACTATTATCCTGACTTATTATAAGCCTTAATTTCAATTGGCCCCTTGCCTAAGAACTGTTACTAACACTACCAAAATTCCCATAAACATTAGTAACATCCTGCCAAAGTAAGAAGCAAGGCTATACCAGTGGTGATTTGGGCAAAGGATGCATCTAAAAGGCTGCCTATGATACCGTCTCCACTGTTGATGGAAGCCTGGGAACAGCCAATTCTTCCTTCCAAAATCTGAAGGGTCTGCAGACATTTGAAGGTCCCTTACGTCAAGTACACCACTCTGGCCTCTCCTAAACAGAAATGCCTCTCATACGTTCCCATCCATATAACTCTTACCAAGTATAATATATGGGTTAAACAGACTTCCCGAGTACTCAATTTCTGCAGATTTTCGGAGAAAACCACCACTCTAAGAACCCAGTCCATATTATGATGCGCATGAATCGTGTCTTTTACTCAGAGCACTCTAAGGTTCATGTGGAAATCTCTGACTCTGCCAACCTATGCTCTCTTCTGGGCCTGTTTCATTTACAGATTTAATGTAAAGTTCAGGACAAAAGTACTACCTAGAACACAAGCTCTGTCTTCACTCCCTCCCAGACTGGCTCTAAAAAAGCCTTACAATCTTTTTCACTGTACTGCTGTGATTCTACCTATGGTTTCCCCAAACTGCTTGTTTCCAAAAAACTATTTAAGTGATTAAAGGTAGGTCTGAGTTCCAATCCTGGACTGACTCATGTTAACATAGCAGCCTGCTACCTAAAGACACCTAAGAAAGGTCTTATACAATTACAAATCAATAAAGAACGTAGTATTCCCTTTACTAAAAAAATGCAAATAGGTTGAAAGGTTTCTTTGGTTTAGTAGTTTTGTGTCAGCTAATGTGATGAACTTCTGTAGATAAGTAAGAATCTTTTGCTTGGTACAATACATTAAAAAGAAAAGGGACAATGCACAGGAGTGGCAAAGGGATAACAACTGCATTGTGGAGCACAGATTCAAAGGCAGCATATGCTAAAAGTGAGGAAGAAAAGACTGGGTTAATTCTTACACCTTTGTACTGTAAGCCAAAAAATCATGCTTTACACATGGATCCTATGCCCATTAGGAGGAACAGCAGCACTGAAACAGAGGTTTAAACCAGTTCTGATGCAATCACATGCCACTTCTGGCTTTTATCTCAATATTCTGAGTGAAATGTCAAAAGAAAAAGAGCTGAGTGCCAAATTAGAAGTGGCTTCCACTGAAGCTGGCTGCTTACCAGCAGGATTTGTGACTGGATGTCTTCTGTAATGCAAAACCTGTATGATTTTCATCTCTGCCTCTGGCCCTTCCTTGTATACATCTCTTTCCAGCTAGAACCACTTTTTGAAATCCTTTCAGCGTTCTCTCCAAGTACACCCTTTGAACAGTTTTTTAAACTGGAAAGACTACCCACACTTAATTCTCTTCTCAGTAACTGTGAGACTATTACTTAGACTGGTTTCAAGAAAAGTCAGGTGAAAGAATAAGCATGAAACTACCAGAGTGGGTTCATCTTCACCACTTAAACACATTGCTTTGTATTTCTGTGCAGGGATCACTATCTACATATCAACCTCTAAATCACCCAGCAGTGTATGACATCTACTGTTGATATTAATTATTTAGCTGCTGCTGCAATTACACAGCAAATACTAACAGGCTTTGCTCAATTTCCATTTGGTTTCTTAAAAACTCTGCATGTATTACATACATTGTCTCATCATCTTCCTCTGTAACTCTCTCCAGAAAAATCCTTTCAACCTGTATGCTGCTTGATCTTTAAGACTCTAATTTTTATTTTCTTTAAATGTCTCAGTGAAGTATTTTTTTGACATTTAAATTGAAAAAAAAATCAGAAATTTTAAAAAAATCTAACCATCTACAGTCAATATTTTGGCCAGAAGGAAAAATGGGTTTATATACAATGTCACTTAGTATTTTAGCTGGATATTGCATTTAGCTATAAAACTTAATTATTTTGGATAAATTTACTTCTGTTTATCAGAAAGTGCAAACGTCTCAGTCATTATTCCGGTAACTCCTGAGAAAACAGATTTCTCTGATAACGAAGCCACACGTGCCTCTAACCCCTGGGGTGAAATTAAACCATGTGACACCATGATTCAGCAGGTACCAATCAATGTTACAGAGTCACAAACTCTACCTGGCAACCCTATTAGCTGAAATAAAGATTAAATCATCCTGGCTGGCAAGGACCAAAGCTGTCCTCCTCTACAACCCAAATACAATTTTACTTTGCCTGTAGTAAAATGTTCACCGGGGTTCTACTAAGGAGAACAGACAACAAAGGATAAGAAATCTTTAATAGTATACTGCATTAATATATCTTATCTCACCCCAGCCACTAACAAAGTAATCTTATTCCATAATATCTGATTGCCAAGGAAAGAAAAATAAGAACAACGTCAGGAATAGATGATTGTTCCAAGTAAGAGCATTTAGACAGTGTCTAAACGCATGCAGGGAAGAGCACTGCAACAAGACTATGCAGTTACCAATGAACTCCATAGGCATCACATACACCCAGTGTATTAAAATAACAACAACAGGAAATCAGCTAGAATAAGGTTAGTTTTAAGAGCTGAAAACATAGCAGCTGACTGGCATGTGAGTTTTACTTGTAGGTCAGACTAATATTAAGATATAGCCTACCTATTGTTTTGTGAGGAAGTCAGGAGGAGCACCAAAGAAGCTACCAATCTAGTTAGTGAGAACTGCTTTTAAATGAGATTTTAAGCTTCAGGGGAAAAAATAACAAGGGAGTAAGTCAGTTAAGGGCTGGAGTTTTTCAACCTGCCTTAGCTGTACTTCAGAAGACAGTGCTCAACTGTATAAGAGACTAAGAGAAGCCTACTAAACACTACTGCTGCTACCCTATGTTTGTGGCTTCTCATCTAAGTGTCTCCACTGTTTTCTGTCTTTGAGAGTTTTCTCCAGTTTGGATTCAGTCACAGTAAGAATTTGCTTAATTTTAAAGGCTTCTTAATTTTATCATTCCTCCATCCTCGCAACTGCTCTTTAGACTGGCTATTTATGAAAATGACTATTTTCTACCATCCAGTCATACGCCCCTTTACTGAAGTCAAGGCATTTCAATTCACTTGGTCCTCTTGTTTCTTTATAAATGTTCCCACAAATCCTGGTCAGATCATGTTCTTCATATGTTGTTCTTCAACAAAGTGAAAAATCCTCCCTTTGGTACTTCACATGCAAAGCCCTCAGTATGTGACCAAGCCTCATAACCACACAAAATAACTAATCTGAAGAATGTGTTACAGAACCAAACCCCAGGTATTTTTCAGCAGCTGAGTGCAATGACAACAAAACATTCACCAGAGAAATACCAGTGCCTGTGCTTGGATGGATCCAAACACCACACCTACAAAGTGAGACATTTAACACTATATCACATGCATTATCTCCCACAAGCAGAATTCATGCCTGATATCATAAAACTGTGAAAGTGTTCAATTTATGGCTTTGCAGGTACTTACTATTGAATTTTATATGATTTAGCATAACCTAGGATGAGATTCATCTTCTTAGTTCTGGAGATATACAATGCAGACAACTACAGCTGATCCAGTTCTCTCAGATTCCCTCTATAATCCGTGAAAAGAAACGGGTACTTCTGGCACACAATCAATTTGAAACATTGTAGGTTCAACTTTGCAACAAAATAAGTTGTGTCATTGCCTTCACTAATTATTCTGACTAGATCTATTACCTAGGTCTACACTGACTAAAAAGGGAGTGTAGTGTGAATAACTGCAATGCAGACATACTTACTTTTATGAATAAAATTAATCATTAAAAAAATTATATTCTAAATATTCAATTTACCTGTGAAATAATTGATAATTAAAAGGAAGCTTGCCTTCTGTTTTTCAAAAGTGAATAATCTAGACAATAACATTCTAATAATGAAATTAAATGCACAGCGAAATTTTAACAATTAAACGTTATAATATATTGTAATATTTTAAGTTATTAAAACTGGACAGAACTCTTGTGTTGGAGAAAGGAAAAATAGTTAGGTGAGCATCTTTTATACTAAAATCAGAATTCAAAGCTTTTAAAACTACATTTAGGAGACAAGTGTATGCAACGACTACACTTTCATAATCTCCCTCCTATACATCCAAAACTAGTTTTCAATATGACTGCAAAAGGAAAAAACCTCAACAAAACCTGACATGGGAAGAGACAGTCCCAAATGTGTTGTGACTGACACAATGTTCCCTCTGCCATCAACAAGTGTTCTGTGACATTCATCCTAGATAACATAGTGGTAATGTCAATACACTTTCTTTGACTGCTTTACAATTGCTTAGACCAACTCCTACTGAAACCTCTTAGACAGCCATAAAAACTAGGTAAGACTGTAGCATACCTCAACCTGAAATTCAAACTGTCACTTCTTTGACCTCCTGTCATTCTCCTCCAGTGAAAAATACTTCCCAAATTATAGCAATGAAACAAAAATTACCTCCTATAGCCAGATCCTGGGCATATTTACCAACGTTCTTCTCTGGCTAGCTTAGCTATGCCTTCAATGCCAAAGTTCCTTTACTATTATTACTGATAAGCAGGCATCAAGGATGTTTAAAAAATGGTGTTTTGTTTTGTTTTTTTCTAGTTTCACCATTCATTGTCATTTCCAGAATCTTCTGTAACTGGAAATCTTTGTTTTAACTCTTATAGAAGAAAAATCAGCTTCACAAACCCTGCCTGCCTCCCCACAGTCCCATCTTTCTCCCCATTTTCCTCTTTCTCCTGCCCCCTCTTCAGCGTAGGATCAGCAGCAACTGCTACAAACAACCCACTTCTGGCTTGAAAACTCATTTGGGCACTTTGTAGGAAGCACATAATGAAGTAAATCTGTCCCTGATCCAAAAAGCTTCCCAGCAAAGCTACAGCACTGAAAGTCACATCACAACATATATTGTGAAATGACAGTTAATCTAAGATGTCGGGTTTTTTTTCTTTCAACCACAACTGACATCCTTCTGATTTCCAGCCACTCCATCTCAGCTACCCTCTGGAAAATCCTATTCTCCTGTTGCATATTTCAGGAGTGGTTCACCAACAGCTGGGCCCTAATCAGTAACTCTCCAGAGTGATACAATCCTTGGGAACTGAGCCATTAGATAGTCTCAAATGTACCTTGGGATTTGGCAAAAAAAAAAAAGCCTGAGGGCACCAGAGGTGCTTGATCATCTGAAGACTGCATTTCCTAAAGAAAATAAATTTCCTGTGTCTTCCTCTGTAACATCTTTATACCCATTTAGCAAATGTAATTTAAACTATCCGCTTGAACAGGAATCTTCCATCGAGACCTTCATTCATAGGGAATCACAATGAATGTTTTCAACGTGTATGTTGTACAAAGCTCTCAAAGCTGACAGCCAGGTCATGCGGTGGATGGCTCTCCTGTGACAGTCCTGGAGCAGGGGGCTGCTTCCTCTGATGAGCTTACTGGGATCCCACTGCTGCTGGGCTGCCCTGTGCTCCTGGGGATGAATCTTCCATCACCCAAACTCTAGCTATGTAACCCTACTCGTGGGACAGAGAAAATGAGATAGCTGTCATTTATGGGGAACTGCTGAGCACTAGGTAGTAACTTCTGGCAACTTCAAGCAGTGCTTTGAAAATTCTCATTTGTGCTATGACGAGCAATTTTTTTCTTTTTAAACATTAAACGCTCTGTTAAAACAAACTAATCTGTCAGGTAAACATTATTTAGGGCTGCAAACCAAGCAAAAGTTATATATTAGTGGAATGTCTAACTGTTTTCCACTTTTTAATTAAACACTTCTAACATACCAAAGCTTTCTATGATACTATTGAAAAATTATCACTGAAACAATCCTAGTATTTTAACACACTCTTGCTGAATCTTGTGGAAGGAAAAGAAAATAATGGCAAATTTTCTAATTTTTACAGCTGAATTATATGCTAAATCCAGTTTCTGGGCTGTAAACAATGGATGAAAGGTGACCCAGACACCTGCTGCAGAACAACCGCACAGTTCCAAAATCATTCAGAATGTCTTGCTGGCTGAAGTTCCTGCCAGTAAACTTCATGCTAGATTGCACAAAGTTTGTCAAGTCAGTTTTGGTACATGACCCTTTCACCTCTTCTCCAGTTTCTTGTTTCTTCACTTCTGGGATCTTATACCAGGATACCTCCAACCCTCTTTCACTGCAAACTTGGTGCCTGTGCTTTCTCTGTGGCCCTGGATAGTCCCCACCAGCCACACATTGGCAAAAGGGAGTTTCTCCCTTTGCCTCAGTATTTGGTAATAACATTGCCAGACAGGTTATTTCTAAACATCCCAGAATATCTCTATGTACTGTGTTTGCAAAAGGTATACTGACAACTGCATCACACTACTCTCAGAAAATTTCACACAGTGAATCATAAAACACATTAGTTTATATCCACATACAAATATCAGCCTACAAAGAAAAACTGAAAAATATGGTACACACGTAAGCAACATCTAGAGTTTGAACTACAAGTTAGATTAGCTACAGATTCTCAAATGTTTTAAAAAATCGATGAAGTAATAAATATAAAATATTATAGCATTATGGATATCTCACAATTGTATCTCTCAAAATACAAACAGATAAAAATTAATTTATGTTTAGCTACTTTACTTAATTAGTAAATCAAAGTATTCATTGAATATTTAATTCATATAATCTCTGCCATATCCAGGGTTTTCTGCATAAAGAGGAACAGGCTTAACTGGAAATAACTTATGCCCTTTCTGCTATCAAATTTGCAAACAAACACAGTGTAAGTCTAATATTTATTCACTCTTACTACTTTGCTTAGATTAAAAGGCTACATTTTTGTGCAGCATGTCTTAGATGGGACTTCTGAACACAGCCCTTAAAAAGACAGTAGGAAAGTAAACAGTAAAAAAGCCTCAGCAAATTACTCCTAGCAACAGTTTCTAACAGTCCAGATTTTCAGAAGCAGACTCTAGCAAATAATAAAACCTGCACTATGTATACTGGCAAGAAATGTACTGCAATTCTTGGACTCAAAGTAGGAAAAAAAATATTCTTTTGATTGTTTGTAATGTATGCAGTATAAAACTGAGTTGTCCTATAAGACTTAGGTGCTAAAGGTCTCATGGAACAAGAAGTAAAATGTAATTTCTAAACTTCTTTTTTTAACACAAAGTAATTATTCAAGATCTCAGCATAATGGTACAATATGAATTAACTAGTGGACTGCTCAGAAGTCAGTAATTATAACTCCTTTTCTTTGCATATGTGCAAACAATTTCATGTGTCCTTGTTGTTTTGAGGCTCTATCTTCTTATGAGACATTTGCTTGAGAGAAATAACATGAAAAAAATGTAAATAAAACTGGATGCTATTTTAAATTAAGTTTAAACTTTTCCTACAATTCAAGAATGTGGAATGAAGGAAAGTTTGAGTATGTTAAGAAAAACAAATATCAGTGGTGAAATTAAAACATCAATTAAAACTAAAAAAAAAATACTTGGGAAAGTGAAAAATACTTATCAAAAATAAAGATAAATGAGAGGTTATAAAGTAATAAAAAACTGTTAGGTGAATCTAAAACATTGAGGAAAAATGTAGTGTGGGAGGGTCAGATGGCTAAGAAAATTACAACACATGGGGACAAAATAAAACTTATGAAAACCACAGGCCCATCAGTAGATATAAACACAGAGACGAAAAGAATATTAACTATAATACGGTTCAGTATTTCTTTCTGTTCCATTTCCCAATATAAGCAAGAGGATATTTACGACATTCTCCCTAACTTACTATCTACTGAAGACGTTTTGCAATGCCAACTCACTACTACATTCATAAAATACTAGACCAGAATGACTTGTACCTGCGGTGTCTGGACATGGATAAGATGTTCATCTTTAATGACCCTTAGAGCACTGACAAAAATACAGAAGAATGGGAGCAGCAAATATTAGGGACTGCCATACAGGTTGGCTGCATTAACAATGAACTTATTTTCACGATATTATTATTTGCTGTTATTATCCAAAATGAAAAGTAATGGTTTCCTGAATAACAAAAGAATAAATATATATTGTGCCATCTGGAAGTAGATACAATCACTATAGTATCCCTTAGGTACGGCTTTACAGATTATTTCAAGACAGGAAAACCCATCAAGACTAGAGGAATGGTCAATATTTCCAAAAAACTGTGGTGTAAGAGTCTCTGGGAAGCAAACTAAAACTGTCTAAGGCTAATGTTACAAGGAAGGAATAAAAACACTAAAAACAAAATAATTCAAAACTGTTATTCCAGTTGGTGATTATAAACTAATTTGCATGATTTCTATTACTACTTCAACATGTTACAAATTCTGTGTCTGCAACACACACGCATGCCTAGTTGACACTCTTGCATTTCTTAGGTCGGTTGTTCACACCCAAGCAAAACTCCAAATACTCACCCCAGTATACGGTTCATTCCATGCCTAGCAGCATAATGGAGTGGAGTATTGTGCTGGTATGTTTCTCCGTAAGAAGTATTTGGGTCGAGAGTTTCTTTTAGTTGAGGATTGCTCTCATAGATTTGGCAGGCCAGGTTTTCATCTCCATTTATAAGGGCTTTGCGGAATTTGGTGGTTGTATTTCCCATGTTGCTATCCTAGCTATCAATGGCACTTTTTCCTTTCCCCTTCATCCACTTGTACAGTTCTGTAGCATGATTCACAGCCTAAAAAGACAAACAATATTTCGGTTATTATGTAAAACAGTCACTCATAGCTGAATTTACCCAGAGCTACAGCACTGCAAACAGGCACATGAAGAAGCACGTAGGACCTATAAACTTTCCTAGTGAATTGCTGAAGTCCTCCTAGGTAAATATGCACTTATTGCCAATTCTACACAGATTATTTCCCTGAAAAATTGTTCTATCTCCCTGTGCAAACATTTTCACCACCAATACTCTTTGATTACAGGGAAAAGAAAAAAAATGGTCAATATCCACCTGTATCAGAAGACAGAGATCATAGAATCACCACGTTGGAAAAAATCCATCGGATCATCAAGTCCAACCATGAATAAGAAGTTTAAAGTAATTTCAAAATACAGTAGAATCAAAGCAAATTTCTTAAACAAGGAGGCATAATTCTTCAAAAGTACGTATCAGTTAAACTTCTACTTAAAGAAGATAATGTAAAACTGTATTTGAAGCACCTGTGCCAAATGCACACAAACAGAGGAGTTACCATGGCCCCATCTCAACAGTTTCGCTGAGCAGACTCTTTAAAACACCTAAACCCATTTTTAAAATTACACTGAAAGATCAACAATGAATGGGGCCATCAGGAATGATACTCAAACAAACCAACTGCATCTTACAAGCACTTCAAAGTGCTTGCCAATTGCTATGCTCCACAACCTCTCACCTTCATGTGACGGAAGGGACCAGCAGACTGAATTGCATATAGCCTGGGCAGACAGAGCATATCGGCCAGTGAGATAGGACAAGATAACCTTATCAGGTGGTGCAGTTGGAAAGAGCACGTGTTGGTTAAGATCAGAGGACAGACAGAGGACTCAGCACCAGGCTGCAGTTGGTAGCGGAGTGAACCATCTAGGAGGTCTCTTTTGTGCATGAGTCATCCCATCCAGATTGCTCCACTGGGATCCAAATAAACCAGGCACAGCAGATTAGGAAACTGAGATTGATTATGTTGGTTGCATATAATTAGGCATGGCAGAAGCTGCTCTGTGCCCACTACCACACATTCAAATTGTTGGGACTACCTCAAAACTTGTTTCTACATTAGATTTTCAGCAATTACTGGTGCCCAGAGTCTTACAGACAGAAGAAACAGAGGAATCTAATGGGTCTAGAGCCGCAGAAAATTCAAAGGAATCTGGATATGGATGTGATTCATGTGAAAAGTATTTGGGGAAATCTCAGGAAGAGATGCAATGAGATATTTTTGTTCTCCCAGACTAGTACTTTCACAAGCTGTTTTCACCTTCTGTTGTGAACTTACACGTCACACTACATCTCAGCCTTGCTACAGCTTGGCTCAGATCCCATTGTCTCCTCTCTGCAGTTTCTCTGAGAGGTCGTTTTGTGACGGGGAGGGAAAAGACCACTTTCCTCACAGAATCACAGAGTGATGAGGCAATCCTTGTTTTGGAGTTGCTGTGTCCTGCCTTTTGATTTTATTGTGTGATGCAACCATGGCACTGTGGAATCAGCTGACTCAACAGACTAAACATGTTGCTCTTGTTCTATTTGTGACAGGAGTCACCTAAATAAGCAGCAGCATTAAGGGGCTGGAATTTTCTCATAATAATAATAAAGTCGGCATTCATCTAAAAGCAGGTGCACACCTTTCATATGTTTAGTTAAATACACTAATCAAAGCCTGGATTATTCAATCACATTATGGATTCTGCAGCATTTTGTATTTTCCAAACATGCAGCTACTACGCAGACATATTTATATTCAAGAAAGCCACTGCATGTTCACATTACTGTGTTACAGCTCTCAGTGCTGAAGATTAATGTGCTTTCAGATGCAGTAACAGCTGCATTACTCCAAATATTGGATAGTTTCAGGTTTTAATTAAAGACTGTATAAAAGCAAGAAAAACTTGAAGCTCTTCAGTCAAACAGCAGTACATATTACCTTCAACAGCTAGGATCTCAGAAATAACTCAGTAAAGTTTGTTAAAGAAATCAGTTGATGGTATTATCTGTCAATCCCTATTGACGACCAATAGTTCTCAAGATGGAAAGTTAAATTGACAAGTACCTGAAAGACATCACATACTTAGAATCTTCATGAAAATCAATACTAAAGATCCCACTAGTGTCCATAACAAGAAGAAAAGCACAAAACCTTCTTCCATTGTTTGAAATTAGAAGATAATAGCACCTATTGCCATGCATTTATTTCTGGAAATCACCACACTGACAGCGTGCATCAACTGCAGAACATGCTGTCTTTTGCCCCAGACTGGAACTTTAAACAAACGTGGGCAGGAATGAGAGTGTTGAGAGTATAATGAGATAAGATGGTGTCCTTGGGCACTATGAAAGGAAGCTGAGGCAGAGCAGTACTGTTGAGACATTGAAGAGGTGATATGAATGGATTTAGGCATGGATCTGGAAATGCATGGCAGAACTAAGAAGTTCAAGTAATTGCAGAGCCAAATCCACAAAAATAGGAAATTTTATTAAATCTACTGCACACTGAATATCCTTTATTTATTTTAATGGCATATGGATATATTCGATGATAGCACTGTCTTCAAAAACTAATAATATAAAAGATGTAGGAACATTGTTTGAGCTATTATGTTTATTATCATAACATCTGGATATTTTAGGAATATGCAGCATGTAATGCATAACTCATTGAACAAAGCAGTATCTGCTTCAATAAAAAAAGCTTACATCCTGTGTGCACGATAAAGGGTTATATGTGATACAGACATGATATAGAAAGGTGAATGATGTAAAAAGAGTAAAATACTTGTCTGCATAACAGGACTGCCCTCCAAATGAAAAGATTCTCAAAGGAAAACGAGAATTTCAAGGATTATGAAACAGAGCAACTATGTGGCTTTGAACAGGCATAAGTGAAACTCCCTGCAAAACTAAGAATCACCACAGAAGTACTGAAAATTTATCAAATGGCTAATGTAAGTGTAATTATCACATCATCAAAATAAAATGCAAGATGACAGAATGGGGACAGCACATGAAAGCCCTTCAGGTGAAGGCAAACGGCTAGTATTTGAAGTGATAGTAAAGAAACAACCTCTGGGAGAATGTAAGGAGAGAAAAGACAGGGTCAAAACAAATCCACAAAGCAATTCCGACTTAAAATACATGATGTGATAAACTGTACTAATGTCTTTCACCTTCATACAGTATCCACAAGGTCTTTTATCTTTAACAGTGTGACAGGCATTAGGCTTTTATGATTTTGAAATTTGGTGGGCCATGCTGTAGTCTTTTCCAAATCATCCTTTAAACATGCTAGCAGAAATACAGATAGGAGAAGCTGCCTCTGTACCCTGGCTGTAACGGTTGGCTCCCAGCATGATAGGAAGTCCAGAAGAAACAATGATGTGACAGCTGCTGCCTCTCTTTAAGCTGCTGTGGCTCACGAGTGCCCTACTGTAAAATATTCAAGATGCACCCATGTGCAGTCTTCAGTTCACCTTTCAGCTAATAGACTAACTACATCCGCTACCAAAGCATCCTCTGCTTCAGCTCAAAGAGAAAAAGGACAAAATACAAGGTGATGTGACCAACTTCTGGATCTGAAAATGGCTAACAGGGGCTCAGTCTGCCTTCTTTGTGTGTTGTTTTTTTCCATCGAGAGCCTCCAACTTATTAAGTGTGTTCTCAGAGGACAGTAAGTTAACATGGCCAGTGCTGGAATCAAATAGTGATTC
Organism: Piaya cayana; assembly: GCA_013389865.1. Lineage (NCBI taxonomy): Eukaryota > Metazoa > Chordata > Aves > Cuculiformes > Coccyzidae > Piaya > Piaya cayana. The sequence goes on from WAAB01022998.1 coordinate 217,323, forward strand.
ACAGAAAGGAAATTTGGTTCCCTCTTTCAGCCTCTCATTTCATGCTTTTAAAGGTGAAGGGCATGTTAACACAAGAAATGGAGCAAATGAGTGGCAGGGAAAGGACCTGGAAGGTCCAGCCAGTCCACATCCTCAAGGACCTGCAGAGCTCCTGTGGGCTGAATACAGGGGTTGCTACAGTAGCTTCAGCAGCCCCCTGCCTCACATAGGTAGTGTGCAGTGTCAACAACACTGGTCTTGCTTTGCTGTTTGTATAAACCCAGCATTTAAAAATCCCTAGGCTAATTTTTAATGTGCCATATTATAAAAACATCATATTGCAACAAAAATAATAACATGGAAAATATGCTTTTCAAGTATTTGTCTTAATGAGACCTGAGTATAATTTTACAAGACAAAGGTATTTGTTTAGTAGGTAGACCTATTCACTACATTTTCAAGTTCTGTGATAACAGAAAGGTTATATCATAGCTTTTACCATAACCTCATTTATCATTTAACATTTATCATAACCACAAATAGCATCTCCTTTTACACCAAAGAATACAGGAAAAACTAAATACAATGTTTGCTAATTATATTCCATGTTATTTCAGAATTCCATCAACCATCTCATTCAAAATTAGAAACTGCATTTACTACTCTACTATTTTGCCAAACAAGAATTCCAGTGTAAACAAAAAAACAAAGTAGTGGTTACACAACCCACCCTGAAGTCTAAGGAAAGATTCTTACAAACTCAGTCAGGGGCAACACTTTTTTGTGCTTCGACAATGAAAAGTAAATCTTCTATAGACCTATTATTCTATGGTGTCATAGCCCACTTTGATACAGAAAGACATGGGTAGAGCAAAGTACCAATGAGATTTTGAGAGCAGTTGCACCAGATGCCCAATTACTATGGGTTTTTCCATTGGAATCATCACAGAAGTGAATTTGAAGAAAGACAATTGTAATGGCTTAAGAGGATTTTAGGAGACTCCTTCGAAATATTGCCACAGCATTAAAAATTCATAAGGAATGATAAAATATTGTAGAAATGAGATCAGGTAAGTATTTTTGAAACACCCTACTTCTAACATTAATTTAGGAACCACATATTGGGCACAGAAGTCTTTCATGAGATGAAGCACCTCTCTCACAGAATCACANTTTACATCTGAATTGCGTTGACTGAAGCAGAATTTCTCACTGAGCATAGCACTGGCACTTGACCATGCAGCAGCAATTCTGTACCTTGGGAGATGAAGAAAAGGAAGGGAGACATACTGTACTACACTGTGCTGCTTAGGAAAGCTATCAAAACCAGAAAAAAAAAATCAGGTTTAAGTATGAGAAGAAATGCTATGCATTCCTTGAACCACAAAATCTATTATCTATATAATGAGCAAAGATCAGTAATGCATCTAATCCTCATTTGAAACTATTTTACAATGTAACATTGGGTAATTCCACAGTATCATCCTAAAAAGGTTGAGCAGAACTTGAAGCTTAAGAAACGTGCAATTCTTATTTGACAGAAGTGGTCTTCCACGCAAACTATAGGAATTTTATTGTGGAATAGCTAAGTAAGCCAACCTCAAAGAGGTAAGATTTACATAGCCATTCATAATTAAGTCTTAATATTATTAAAATAAAACACATTTTTAACTAAAACTAGTGTATATTACATGGATTCTACACCCTTGGAAGTCAGTGACAATGAACTGCTTACACAAAAGGGATAAAGAAAAAAGATATCAAAACTATTTGTTTTTTTCAAAAGTACTTTGCTTTTGCTCAAAGTATTACATACTACATTGTATTCTAAAATCATCTTCTGCTTCAAGTACAGTTAGCTCAGAAGGCAACTATTTAATTTGCTTCAGTTAGTGCAGTTAGCCACCTAATTTTTAAAAGCTGAGTTTCTAAAATATTTACTGCAGAGTCTTGCCTGCATTATAAAACATAATTTACTGCAGAAGGGAACCATGAACAGTGTCACGATTTAGGAGGAAGTCTAGCAACCTGGAATAATTAGAAGGAGTGTCGTGATGTTCATAACTTTAATCCTCACTACTGGGATGGACTAACACAAGTGAAGCAAGTCAAAAGTTATGTTCAAGAACTATAAAGACATCAAGTCCTCTTCCAAACAGAGCTGAAATAGTCCTGGTTAGTGCTGCTCTTCCTCCCTTAACTCCTCCCCTCTCCTCAAAGTAAGGAGTACCACAGTGTCAAAAGCCTGCTCACTTCACCAAGGACACAATTTAAAATCAAATATTCAGGTGTGCATTCCTACTTTACATATGGCTGGCAGAGACACCTATAGTAAAGATGTAGCAGAAAAAGCTACATCTAATGAAGCTAATTTTTACATGTTTACAGCACGGATTTAAGGTTTGCCAAGTTTTAATTAATGGTCAAAAATTTCTCCTGCTGGATACCTGCATCTGGAGGAACATTTCTTCAAAGTTTTAAGTAACAAATGCAGTAACAAAGCTTTCCAATCAAGTTATGGAAAAGTGGTGGTGGAAGGGCTTGTTTGGTTTTAGTTTGTTTGCTTTTGGTGTTTGGATTTTTTATTTTTTTATTATTTTTTACACACTGAAACATTCTAAGCTTTGCACCAAAAGTTCTGAAATGACCAACAGGAAATGATAAAAGCACTTCTGCCATGTTAAACCTTTATGAATGAAGCTCGACATTATCAAACTCAGTGTTACAGTTTACATGACAAAGTAGAGGCCAAAAAAGAATTGATATGTAAACATCCCATCCTCTGTAGAACATCGTAATGTTTTCTGTGTTTTAAATGCCAAGGTTAAAAAGTTCCAATAATGTTGAGAGTCAATTTAAATAAAACATAGTGCAGGGTAGTGAGAGAATTAATTATCTCCTTATTTATATGTTTGTGGGATATAGAGTCCAGCAACTTATGTTACCATCTTTTCAGGCTGGCATATGAGCACACAAGCAGAAGGCTTGAAGTTATTAATCAATTCAGTAACTTGAGACTTTGGCTTACTGATACAAGCACAAAAGCTTTCATCCAGGCTCCAGTCAAAAATACAGCAGAACTCTTTCAGGGCTACCTTTTTAGTCCTCAGGTTAAGTAGACTAAATATAAAATAATATAAAATACCTGTACTTAGCGTAAGACCAACACTAAGACTTTTTAGATCAGAAGGCAAAGAAGCACAAATCCAAATGTTTGACATTTTATTAGACTCAGTCAAGCTAAAAACAAACATGCTTGATAGTTCTGGCATTTTAATCTCAAGCACACTGTTTGTTTTAGTATAAAAAGCTCACCATAGACTGCTCCATTGACTAAAGTAACTCAATACACTTTCAATATAGCACACGAAACACTCAGTTCAATAAATGTCAAAAAAAGTGACTTCTCTACCACTGGTCAGTGCTGATAGCACATTTTCATGAAGTGAAAGTGAATAAATACCACCCAGACCCTATGCAATGAAGTACCAGCAGCTGATGTATCACAGGACAGTTACCATCAGCAAAAATCTAAAGAATATGAACCAGACACTTGTAATGTTCTTAACTAGTGCAATGTTGGGGTAGTGTAATGCTCCTCTGAAGTGTCTTCTTACCCTCACACACACACATCATGCCCACTCTGTTGGCTGGGATGGCAGCCTCTGCAAAAAAAGACTCACACATTCTTTCTTTAACCATAAGATAAGCGACAAACCAGCTCAGCTCAGTTAAAGACAAACGCATGCCCCCTCTAAAATCAGTTTCAACAGACAAAAAGAAGATGGTGAAACCGCCATTGAGAGTTACAAGACAATGGTTCTGAGAGTAACGGACAGATGGAATTAAACAGACTGACACTGCATAGAGCAAGAAGCCTGAAGATACCTGCATGTTTCTGTCAGATTGATCTGCTTAGAAAAACTGAAAGTAAAGACAACCAGTGCTGGAGAGTGCTGCTAGGTCATGAAGCAGTAATGAAGACTGCAGTGCAAAGAGCTATAGAAAACCCTATGAGGGCTTGACTGACCAATCTGAATAGGGCACAATTCACCTTGACCTTTGCTTTGACAGAGTCCAGAATGTATTTTTTGAGCATGTTTGCTCATCTTAACACAATTTAAAAGCTGTATTAAGATTCAGGTAAACAAATTTGAAACTGCACTGCAGCCTAAAGCCAGTCCTCTGGAGAGCCCCTAGTTAAAAAAAAAAAAAAAGGAAAAAATAAAGAGGATGACAACACAGGGCTGCTCATGAGCACGCTCCTCCATGGTAAGATCTAAAAATCCCTTGCACATTCTGAAATCTTACTATGTTCCTGAGGCATAAGTCTCTCAGTTTGAGGGAGACTTTTCCAAGGAAAGAGTATCAGTTGGTAGGGTTGCACTGACACTGGATCTTGTAAATACGCAAGAGGCCTACGTGGTGGATGTTAAGAAGTAAGGGTAGGTAGTCCACAAAGTCGACCAACTACAAGCAGATCATTCCACTACTTTCTAAAAGCATACAGTTGCATTTAGAAATAATATCTGAAGGAATTCCAACACAAAACCTACTGGTTTTATAAAAATAAATTTATTCTAATAAAGTAAAAATAAAAAGGTAAGCAAGGAAATATATCTATTTTTTTTTTTTAAATGTAGAATTTCCCAAAGTACCTTGCTGTATTTCAAATCATTAGAGGAGAGCAACAACCACAAGATCTTACCTCTAACTCTTCACTTGTACCTACACTACTGAGAGGACCAGTGCTCTATCTGTAGTGTTCTGCTAAGTCCAGAGGTTGCATGTTTTGGATAAACTAAGCAACAATAACTAATTTCTCTATTATTATCCAAATAACTGAAAGTACTGAAAAGAATACTACACACCATTGCAAGGAATATGCACTGCATGCAGAGCTCCCTGTTTTCACTTTAGCAAGCTATGCTATGGGATGAAGCTTTACAAAATATACTCTTCTCACATTAAGGAAGTATCCATTTCTATGCTACACAAACGGGAGGTGAGGAAAGCACATTCAGCTGTCAGAGAAAGATGACAAGCAATGTTCACAAACTTACTGGACTAGAAACAAACATGCACATACTTCCATTGTTTCCTGGAAGCATTTTTATGTGCTGGTTTTGTTCTCTGTAAAGCTAAAAGACAATGTGACCCCACTGATCTTTCAAAGAGATCTTGATTTTTTTCAGATGAACGAACAAATCAATTTCCTTTTAACAAAGAGGTAATTTAACTGGTCAGCCCTCCTTCAAAGAAACACATTCATTTAAGGTCCTAACACAAAATCCAAATCATTGCCACTGTAAAATGACAGATTCCTACAGCAAAATACGTTTTCTACACAATATTTCAAAAGTATTTTATTACATTCCTGAGAGACAACTTTAGGAACTATTTAACTCTTTCTAGTCCAAGAGGTATGAATCCTGCTTGTCATGGTGCTAAATTCCCAGAATCTCAAGAGTCATCATTGTTAAGAATGAGCCATTCAGGGAACTTAAGTGACAAGGATCATTACTTGCACCTTACTTACGCCAGAAAATGAGCAGAACTGCAACTGCTGCACTTCTGATAAAACGTTTAATATGCCCACTGGCAAAATTCTGACTCCAGCAGGGAAATGGCTAAAGATACATTGGATCTAATCTAACATTAATTTAAACAAACCCGTAACTTGAAGATATACTTTTAACTTTTGCCAGAACACCTCTGCTGAAATATTAAGCTGTATTTCCCACTGCATAAAAACTATTTAATCATTTATATAAAGGCCACGAATAACAAAATTTAATTATAGGTTACTTACGGTCTGTATTTATGAAGATCATTCTTGACTTTAGTGTAATTACAATGAAACACAACCTTGTTGCATGATAATGATTTTAGGCTTCAAGATAAATAATCAGGCCAAATAAAACAGAGAGATAGAAAAATAAAACTTATTAAGAAATTCTAAACTAGACCAAGTTTGAATGATAGAATGGTTTGGGTTGCAAAGGATTTCTAAAAATGATCTAATTACAATCCTCTGGCCATGGCTAGGCACACTTTCTGCTAGATCAGGTTGCTCAAAGCCCAGTCCAACCTGACCTTGAACATTTCCAGGGACTGGGCATCCACAGCCTATGCGGGCAACCTGTTCCAGGATCTTGCCACTCTCATCATAAAAAACACTTTCCTTACCTTTAATGCAAATCTACCCTCTTTCAGTTTAAAACCTCTGCCCCTTGTCCTATCACTACAGGTGTTGGTAAAAATTCTCACTGTCTTTCTTGTAAAGTCCCCTTTAAATACTGAAATGTCACAACAAGGGCTCCCTGGAGCCTCTTCCTCTCACAGTTGAACAACCCTAACTCTCTCAGCCTTTCCTCATAGGAGAGGTGTTCCATCCCTCTGACTGCTTTTGTGGCCTTTCTCTAGACCTGCTACAACAAGTCCACATCTTTCTTGCACTGAGAACCCCAGAGCTGGACACAGTGATCCAGGTAGGGTCTCGCTATAGGAGGGAGGAGCAGAGGTGGAGAATAAACTCCCTCAACCTGCTGGCCGTGCAGTTCTCCTACTAGTTCTTCCATCAGTTTCCCTATCAAAATTACCAACATACCTAGTGACCAATGTAGAGACCAACAGAATACGAATGACTGCTGTTCTCTACAGAATGCTATTACTGACATTTTCTATCAAGGCAAGGAACAGAGTAAAGAGAAATGCGAGTTACCAGAGTCCCCTAATTTGCAAAACCTGACCCATCCGTCATCAAAATTGCATGAAATGGAACAGAGCGTACAGGCTTAATGTTACAAAGATTTTCAAGAACCAGTCCAAAAAAAGTATATTGTTTTACCCAAAAAATAACTGAGAAGCTTCACCTATTGTGATGGGTTTAATTT
>WAAB01022999.1:0-12633 GCA_013389865.1 Piaya cayana
AAGATAAATTTGATTACCCCAAGCTGTCCTGGACCTGCACACAGAAAAATCACATGTAACCTTGCCAGGGACAGATGTAATGATAACAGCCTTCCCTTTATTTTAAGGAGAGCATTAGAATTACAAGAAGCCTGTATCCACACTTCCAACTGTTCATAGGCCAGCCAAAGTACCAGCCCCTGAGCATAGCATATGGGTACTGGGCAAGGGGCCTTAGACTACCAGATTATCTTTTACTGAAGAAAATACCTCTTTAAATTTAGGTCCCCTGACACTGTGCCCTATCTGGAAGCAGAACACAATAAACCCTTGGTACTGGAGAAAAAAAAAAAAAAACAAAAGAGCCAGCGACGAGGACAATTGGCAAGGGCTGAGCACATCCACAGAGTTTATAGTCTCAGGATGACCGCACTGGAAAATCAGATTCTAATTGAAAATCTTACCTGGCAAGTGGAAACACTGGTGTGAGAATTAATTGATAAGTTTTGCTGCAGCTGGTTTGTATGTTTAATGATCTCATCATATAAATCTGTCTTAGGCTAAGAGACAGCCTGTTTTAGGGCTGTGAGAATTTATCAATATGCTTAGCGGCCTTGTAAAATGCAGCTGTTGTAAGAGATAACCTGAAGGGAGTCTCCAGACATGGTTGGATAATCCAAAAAAATAATGAGCATTCTTTGAAGATTTATATGGTTCTTTGTCTAAAACTAGTATATATACCCACTGCTTTTGTAATATGTTATGCCTTTTTTAGAAGAGCATCCAATTCAGTGCTGAATTGTAAAATAAAAAGATTTTTGCTTTGCTTTGAAGACTTTGTCCTTTTCAATATTTTACCAGTGAATGGATGTTTCTCACACTGGCCAGTTCTGTAGCCCAAGGATTTTAATTGATTAGTCATCAGGTACAGACCAATACTAAGGCAGTATTATAACACCACCTGGTTTTAGATTTATTGCTGGCCAAAGAGCATGGAGTCTGTGGGAATCTGAAAAAGTAGAATCAGTTTTCTAACTTCAGTTAAGTCTCATTTAAGTAACTGTACTTTGTTTTCAAATAATGTGAGGTTTTTTTCAGACACTGTTCTCTTGAGAAATGATAACATCTTATGTTCAAGTATAATGTGTTGAACAGATGTGTCTTCTTCTCTAATCATCTCCATTTGATTATAGTTTCTCCTTATCTGAAGTATGTAAGTTCAGACAGAGAACTAGCACTGTCCCAATTAGTGGGGATTGGGCTGTTGTGAAGTTCATAATACCATTAAAATTAGTCCTTGGAAAGTAATAGAATATGCATGAGACTTTTGAGAAATGTTATACATATGCCTGTAGATGGGAAATGTATTCTGTAACCAGCTCGTCTCATTATGTATTATTGGTGGAATTATTCCTCCATGCATCCAGCGCTATAATAAAGGACGCTCGCTTTCTAAAACTCAGAAGAGTCTTACAGTTTATTTGCCAGTATTATCCATATCAAAATAACTTCATTTTCTGAAAGTTAACTGCATGTTTTTCAGACAGTGTTTCTCTCTAGAAGTGATAACACGAGGCATTTGTATGCAGAAAGGCCACTGCTTATACTTATTCCTATAGAAACCAAGGCCAACCTTGAGCTGGTGAAATCCCTTAAGTGAAAGGGGCAAAAGTGTTACACCTATAGGGAGAAATGAACAGGCCAGGTGACCCCAAACTGATCAAGAGAGTATTCCATCCCACGTATATCATACTCTGCATAAAACTGAGGGATCGTGAGGGTCAAGCTCTCTTCTCCATTGCCAGGATTCATTTGGATTTTTGCCCCAATCCCGGATCTGTGCATTCCCAAATCCAGTTCCTGACTCCAGCTCCCTACTGCCACCAAGTCCAGCCCAGGGCCTTTTCCCTGTGCTTGCTCTGCAGCATCTGTGGTGACATCAGGGGTGAGTATGTTTCAGTTTCCTATACTTGTATCTATTTTTATTATTTTTTCTTATCTACTTTAGTTTCCAATCCACAAGTCTCTCATTTCCCTTCCTCCTTTTTTGGGGGGAAGAGGGGAGAAGAAGGTTGGGATCACAACTGCTCGTCTTTAGCATTGCCAATCAAGCTAAGTCAGACCAGGGCTAAACAGAGATAGATTACTGGAACTGTACTGTCCTTTCCTTGGGACAGACCTGTCAGGCATACAGGACACATGATACAGAGGATTCACAATCCTCTCACCACCCAGCAGAACACAGTGACTTAAGGGAAAGGGGGCAATGGTGACAAGTTCCTACCCCACACAGCAGGCATGTCTCCTCTGTGACTGCCCCACCTTCCCAGGTGCCCTTGTACAACAGGTATGAGGCTCTGCAAGTGGAACCAAACAATGCTGAGGATGATGGTCCATCCAGGTTGGAGGTGTCACCACCAAGGTTAAGTCAGCCTATGCCCTGCATCAAAACCACTTCCAGAAAGAAAAAAAAGACAGGTCATTGTTATAAGAGATTCTCTCCTGAGAGGAGCAGAAGGTCCAATTTCTTAGGCAAGCGTGCTGCCTCCCCAGGGCCCAGGTTAAAGATATGAAAACTTCCTACCCTGGTACAGCTCTCAGATAATTACCTACTATTGCATTTTCATGTAGGCAGTGATGAGGTTGTAATAATAAGTCCAAAAGAAATCAAGAGAGACTTCAGGGCCTTGGGATGACTGGTTAATGGATCAGGAACACAAGTAATGTTCTCTGTCCTTCCAGTTGCAGGATTGTCGAGAACCTCTTGAGTACATCTATCATACCAGGAGAGGGAATGCCACAACTAAGATCAATGCTACAAGCACGAGAATAATCTTGCAACCCAATTATAAACACAAAATGCTTAATATTTCCCTTCTATATTGTATCACTGAAACAGTTTCACTACCATCCTAGGCAGAACAGTCCGCTGGCCAAAATTGTTTTCTTACAATCCTAGCCAGATGTCATAACGTAACTTACTAGTAGACTCAATACAAATACTTATACTGGATAAAATATAAACATTATCCATTTATACTGAAGTAGACCAGAATGGGCTCTATATCAAAACACTAGGTATAGCTTGGATCAGTTTCTGCCAACATCAAACATATACTCTCTCTCAATATGCCAAAAAGATAAATCAGATCTAAGGATTTGCAAGCAATCCTGCAGATGCTTTCAGCTCTTCAAGTATACCCCGGGGACACCAAGCACATCAATCAGACTCCTCTAGTAAGACACTTCTGAAATCTGGACCTGTGTTCTAGACAGCATTTCATACCCACTCATCCCACTCCCCAAGAAAGGAAAAAAAAAAAAAATCACATGGCCTACAATCCAATACAACTGACTTCCTGACAAACCAGGATGAACACTTGCCAGTCTTGGCTCTAGTGAAAAGTAAACCTTTATCCACTTTAAAGAGAAAAAACAGAATAAAAATGGACACCCTTATGCTAAATTCAGAAAGAAACCATGAATGAGATGACAATTTTAATATGCTTAAAGGATTCCCAGGCAAATAATCTAGACAAAATAGCTGCAGAAAACTGNAAAACTTCTGAAAACTGAACCTGTGTTCTAAAAAAAAATTAAAACCCACAAAACCCAAACCACAAAAAAAAAAAAAAAAAAAAATCACATGGCCTACAATCCAATACAACTGACTTCCTGACAAACCAGGATGAACACTTGCCAGTCTTGGCTCTAGTGAAAAGTAAACCTTTATCCACTTTAAAGAGAAAAAACAGAATAAAAATGGACACCCTTATGCTAAATTCAGAAAGAAACCATGAATGAGATGACAATTTTAATATGCTTAAAGGATTCCCAGGCAAATAATCTAGACAAAATAGCTGCAGAAAACTGTTCAGTTAAACATTGGAATAATCTTCCCAAGGAAGCGGTAGATTCCTCTATGCCAGACACTTTTAAGGCTCAACTTGACAGGGTGCTGGGCCATCTTATTTAAACTATGTATCACCTAAAAGACCTGGGCTGGATGATCTTTGAGGTCCTTTCTGACCTGGCATGCTAGGATTCTATGAAAACTCTTCATCTCAAGAATTCTTTAGCTTGTTTAGCAATACACAACTGCTTAATTTGCGTTACTGAAGAGTTGCTGAAAACTCCAAGGGTAACACTTCTATTTGCTGCCTTCCAGACATTTTTTCCTAGCTTTACAACTTCCAGAAAACACTGCAAGAGACAAACCATGATTTTCAGTTAAATAAGCAAAGAACTTCACATTACTAATACTGACCATCCAAAATTTATTTTTTATGCCTGATGATTTAATCAATCTCTATGATTATAGTCTAATTTTCTCTGAGTTAGTTAAAAAGCTATTAATAAAGCACTTCCTGTATTCAGACTATTATAGACCTTTGCATTTAATGAAAAAAGTTGGGTATCTTCTCAAAATATTACATTTAACATATCTAAACATTTAGAAGATAACATAAGTCATAAGCTGTAAACAATTTATTTAAAGTTAAGTATTAAAAAAATACTGTATTAAATAGAATTGCAAACTTAGTGGACAATGCAAGGACTTGTAATCAAGCAGACTTTGTTTTAATTATCTGATGTTGTTTCTCAGTAACCTTATCCTTCAATTAAGATGATTTAGTCTTCAAACACCATTACAACACAAAAGCCTCCTTTACTTAAATTATTCTATTTACAGTAGTTAACAACAGTGCATTGTATCAGCATAGAAAAACTTATATGGCAGCGTAAGAATTGGCACTGCACGTTGTGGTCTTACTTAACATTTCTTAGTTTGGAAATTGTGAATTCTATGAACAGAGAATACTTCAACTGAAAGCAGCTCTAAACAGTAACAAGTGTAAGAAAATATTAATAATGGCACCCTCACCCTGCACTCATTAAAATCAATGGTGAAGTTTCTTATTAAATAGCATGGGATCAAGGCCCTGAGGTTTTTGTAGTTGTGGAAAGTGCAATAAATATTCAGTTGTCTTCCTGAAGAAAAGCTTTGAAGGTTTTTAATAACTTGCCTAAACATACACAGAAGAATGACAAAAAAAGGACAAAGCAAACACTGGAAGCAAGTGATATAAATGATTAGGCTTCAGAGAATTAAATAGGGTGGCTCAGTTGAGCAAACTGTCTTTACCTTAACTCATACTTTTGAAGACTTAACCAATCTTTTTCTTTCTGCCACTGATTACTTAAGACATCTGGCAATAGTACAACTCAATTTTCCTTGTAAACTCTTACATTTAGGCAAGTCTAGGTGGAAACCGACTATTCTATTTTAAAAGATGCACTGTGTTAGAAGGTGTTGAAGCTGGTAGCTCAATAAAGGCAAGGCTACCACAGTGCCATATCCCCAGGTCCAAAGAGTAGCAAGATTGATTTCCAGTAGGTACAACACACGTACACAATACATATACACAAAGTCTGCCACACAGATCAGCACTGACAGAAAAATACAACAGCATTCTCACAAACAGCACCAATGGCCTGTTCCTCTCTATGGCTGATCACGATGAAAGCTTGTTAATGGAAATTACATACATATGTACAATATGAATCTATCCAGTAGCTGGCCCCTAGATCCCTAGTCTCCCCTACTCCTGGCAACTGAGAGTGTGAAGTCCCAAGGCCCGCAGCCTCACTCCAGCTGCTGGTACTCAGACCTCATGCATGCATGCACGCACACACATACTGTGGATTCCTCCAGCATGCACCCACACAACTGGAAAGCACTCCAGTTGTTGGGACCTCAGGCTCATGAGCCCCTATAATTCCATGGCCCCTTCTCCAGTCAGTGGCATCTAGACCTCCATATACACACCTGCATGCAAAATAGAGAACCTCCTCACCTAGGAAAAATAGTTAGGGAGTTTAATAAGACAGGACAGACTGCACTGATCAGGCACAGTGCATGGCCAGACAAGCGTACTGATAAGCAACCTGTTTACTTGTGGCTGGGCCTTTTACCCCCTTATCCCTCTATTTTCCCCATGTTTATTCCTCTCCAATCCACCTTGATACCTCCCTTCCCTTGCCTTTGGGCCTTCCCCTAAATACCCTATACTAAGTCTTGCACAATCCCAAAATGCTCTTCCCCTGCATTGTTATAGTAGAACATAAAAATCCTAAGCTGGATCATTTAAATATTATCCATGTTCCTCCTTGAGGAATTCTCAAACATTTTCTTACAATGGAAGCATAACACAGAGAATGGCTTCGCAACCACTCCCACTCACCATCAGAGTCTCTCTTTTCAGTCAGATAACACCCACAGAATCTATAATTACTTACAAGGAAAAGCAATACTAGGAAAGTACTGTCTTCAATATAGGAATTGTACAGTCTTAATAAAAAAACTCAAGAACTTTCATACCTACTTCAGTCAAACTTTAAACTTGTTTCATTCCCCTCCTTCCCTTCTTTCACTAACCACTTCACATAGGTATCTATTGGCTTGTACTTTCCCAAAATACACAACTCAAACATCTGACTGACATACCACACATCCATCTTGCTTTCTCTTGGTCTCATAAGCAAAGGTCACCCCATTGGCTTCATGATGCAGTGTTTCCATTTTCTCTCCTGTTTGCAAAAGCAGGAAGCATTCAAAATCCTTCCAGGCTCACATAATTACATAATTTTTACATGCCTCAGACCTATTTCTCAATGTTAAGAGTCAAAACATTCCTCTTTAACAGTACATAGACACAATGAAAGCAATAAAAAAAGGACAAAACAACGTTACGCATACCAATAAAGACTTTAAGAGCCATCACTAACCTATGGATCACAGTTGATCCAATCACAGAATAACTTACACAGGAAGGGAATTGTGAAGCTTTCTGGTCTAACCCTCTACTCAAATTAGGGCCATTGAGAGCAGATTGCACAGGGCCTTGTCCAGCTGAGGTTTGAATACCTCCAAGGACAAAGATATCACAATCTCTCTGGGACTCTGTTCCAGCATTTAACCACCCTCATGAAGAAAAAAGGTTTTCCCTTATATATCTAATCAGGATTTCTCATGTTCCAACTCGTTGCCCGATATCCTTGAAACACTCAAGATCACCCTAGCATTATCACTGGTGCCCACATGCATGAGCAAAGAGGTGTACTATTCCAAGAGGTAAATGAGTCTTTGCTCTTTCTGCAGCTGCCCAAATTCAAGCCCCTGATAAGCAACAAGCCTCCCGAGACTACAAGTCAGGCTGGAAGATGGGTGCCTCAATCCCCCACAGGAGGCCTCCTGCTATCATCATCCACTACTTCCACTTGGTGAGGAATCTTTAATACTTCGTTTTTTTCACTATAAATTAACACATTCAAGTGAAACTGCTATTTTTTTTTAGATTCGAGCATGTGTGAAAACCCATCCTCTGAAAATAAAAATCTGATCCACAGCAAAAACATCATGCAGTTACATTTTTAGTCTAATGCAGCTAGAAGACACATCACTAATTACAGTTGGGAAAAAGCAAATTCATAATTCCCTCAGCACCAGATAGCAATGGATGAGCATACTGTAGAGAAAACAAATAAGAAATACAAGTTTAACTGCTTCGCTATTATAGTGCCATACAATTAAAATCTTATTAGGAAATTTCCATGAACACGAACAGAGAATTCACTTTTGTTTCTAAAAAACAGAGGAATCGCATGCAATTAAAAAAATAATCTATTCCTGGATGGCTAGAAACTGAAAACACATTAAGACCATTACTTAGAGCATTTATTTTATACTCCAAAGTAGTTCCCTGAAAATAGTCACTGTGATTTTATGATCAACAGAAACCCCTTTCAAAAAGCTTAGCATAGAATCCCAAATTCAGTAATTGACTTATTGAACAAGAGACACATACACTAAATTTTAAAAATTAGAACATTAAACTTGAGGCCAGAAAGCTTTTTCCTAAATTTAAGTGATTCTATGCTACAGAGATGCTTCCCTTTATTTACTGAACTAGCTTTCTGAAAACAGACTTAACTATACCATTATGTTGAAATATATGATGCAACATCGTATTTAATAAATCATTGCATCAATACACATGTATCCCACTTCATATACTGACAACAAACCAAGAAAGCATCAAAATCCAGGTCTCATGACTCCCAATTACATACTCAGACCACAAGGTCGAACTACAAAAAGAAAATGCACAAAATACTATAATTTTATTGAACAGTATTTTAACAGGCTGGAAGGGCGGTCAACTATATTAACACAAGTTAGACAAATCTCCACCAGGACAATTATGATTTCAGTGACTCGTCTATTATAAAAGAAAAGCTTACAGAACACTTGAGAATTAGGAAATTTTAAATAAAGCTAGAAATCTAGAAACAGCTACTCTGTCAATTATACCTTATATGATAGTCACATTCATAAAAAAACACAATTTATCAAAGATCCCCCTTGATCTTTAACCAAGTATATTTTAGACTTTGTTTACTTATTCAGAGAAGCAAGAGGTTTTTTATTGAATATATAGCTAAAGGAATTTGATAGCAACTGAGATACAGTAAGAACTTCAAATTTAAAAGTCTGCTAGGTGGCAAAATAAGATGCAGTAGTTCTGATAAATAACAGGAGAGAATATAGATTTGATTGAGGCTCACAACTGCACAATAAATAGCAGTATGGTAAAAACTGCCTGTAGAAGCTAAGATATGAAAACATTGAGATCTCTGGACTATTTTAATATCATGAAACAGGAAAAGCATGAGTCTCTGATCTGTATGTAAAAGGTAAGAGGAAAGACAATGCTGTAAGTTAGTTCAAAAGAAAGGTCCATTGTTCTCTTGCTGCAAAAGCATAGTGTATTTTTATATGTATTGACCACTAGAAGTAGAAAGGAAATAAGATGCTCGAGAAGAAAACCTAAATAATAAAGGGAGGGGAAACACTGAAAATACAGAAAAAAAACAAACCATGGGTAAAAACATAGAAGTATCTCAGGGAAAGAAATATATGACAGCTGAAACACTGAAGAGCAAACAGCTCCAACTTTAAATTTTGAAGAACTAGTCTAAGCACCTTATCTTGTTTTCTATTGAGCTTCACTCAAATGCCATTCAAAAGGATCATTTCTGCTCAGTATATTTATGAGCAATCTGGAATTGTCAGATGCCTGTGAATAAATGCTCACTCTCACATGAAATGCACCTCCAGTAGATGGCACCTTCTTTAAAAGGATAAGACACACATAAGATGTCAATGGATCAATGTACAAGTGGAAACCAGTAATTGAGTAGTGTCCTTCAAGGGTCTATACTGGCACCAATACTGTTTAATATCTCCATCAATGACACAGATAAAGGGATTGAACGTTCCCTCAGCAAGTTTACAGATGACAACAAGCCGAGTGGTGCAGTTGATTCACTAGAGAGAACGGATGCCATCCAGAGGGACCTGGACAGGCTTGAGGAATGGGCCCATGCGAACCTCATGAAGTTCAACAAGGCCAAGGGCAAGATCCTGCATGTGGGTTGGGGCAACCCCCAGCACCAATACAGGCTGGGGGATGAAGGAATTGAGAGCAGCCCTGCAGAGAACTTGGGGGATACCGGCAGATAAAAGGCTGGACATGAGCCAGCAATGCGTACTTACAGATCAGAAAGCCAACCGTATCCTGGGCTGCATCAAAGGAAGCGTGGCCAGCAGGTTGAGGGAGGTGATTCTGGCCCTCTACTCTGCTCTTGGGAGACTCCACCTGGAGTACTGCATCCAGCTCTGGGATCCCCAGTACAAGGAAGACATGGACCTGTTGGAGCAGGTCCAGAGCAGGGCCACAAAAAGAGAGATTGGGGGGTTGGAACACCTCTCATATGAGGAAATGCTGAGTGTTGGAGTAGACCTTAATGGGACCTTTCAATACTTAAAGGAGGTTTACAGAAGAAAGATGGAGAGAGACTTTTTACCAAGACCCGTATTGCCAGGACAAGGGGCAATGGTTACAAACTGAAAGAGGGAAGGTTTAGGTTGGACATAATGAAGAATTTTAATTTTTTTTTTTATTATGATGGTAGCAAGACACTGGCACAGGTTGCCCAGAGAAGCTGGTAGGTTGCCCCATCCCTAGAAGTGTTCAAGGTCAGGTTGGATGGAGCTTTGAGCAACCCAATCTAGTGAAAGATGTCCCTGCCCATGGCAGGGGCGGTTGGACCAGATGACCTTTAAAGGTCACTTCCAACCCAAACCATTCTTTGATTTGATGCTGCACATAAGATGGTCTCACCTACATACTGTATTCTCAAGTTTCCTTTTAAGAATGCACATCACAAAAATAAACAATTCTATCACCTTACTGTTTTACCACATCAAGACAGCAGTCATCTAGTCTAGGAAATTATGCACAGACATATGAATTGATGGAATATCAAGTTCACATTTCAGAGCAGTTTTTAAGAAGGTGGCATTTGGGGGCACTCTAGCCTATCAAGTAAGTCTACCTGTAGCACAAAACTTCCACATCCCTAGTACTACTTTTAACAAACTTATTTGCACATTTTTTGAGCCCTGTATATAGAGTTAAGATCTCCTGCAGGAGCCAGGGTGGCCTAAAGATAAATTGCTCTCCTACATTCTGCCACACACACCACAGCAATCATCACCCCATAGCACTGGCAACGTTGCTTTGCAGAACACCAATTTCAAAGCAGCTCAGCACCTCATACCAGCTTCCTGACAATACAAACAGATGTCCAAAACTTTTTTAATCCTACCTTAGTCTGTCAGAGAGGTACAATATAGCAAATGCCCTAGTGTAGCAGCTGTAGTATTGACTACAATGTATTTTACAAGAATACCTCGAGCTTTTTCAAGTTAGAGCCTATGAACAGGTCTGCTTTTCTTCTGCACCATTTGCCAAGGTCTTAGAACAACCACAGGTAGAAAACAAAAGTATTCTCAACCCGATTCTTTATATGCAACACCTTTAGCCTCCTGAACTTCATTTTTTTTTTTGCTTGAACTATATAAACCTAAGAATTCAAAGGTATTGCCTCATTTTAACCAGAGGAAGCTAAATCAGCATATACTACTATAAGTGCATGATACAGCTGAGATTCAAGTCCTTAGTGCCATGAAAAAGAATGCAGGCATCGTCTTACAGTCTAGAGGGGTTTAACACACTACTAAGCAGTTTAAAAAAAAAAATCCATTGCCTTCAAAAGCATTCATTCACAAAAAAAAAAACAACACCAAACCAAAAAAACCAACAAAAACAATGAACGCAACCCCCTCACATTTAAGGGAAGGGAAAATGTGTTTGAAGCAAGTTTAACATGAAATTCAATGCAAGCATCACAAACAAAAGCCATTACCTGTTGATCTGATGTAGTTGCTCAGAAAGCATGCACTGTGGCCATTCCTCCAAGCCAGAATTCAGAGTTCTGTACCCACAACCAACTACTGGGTATCAAAGTTGTTCTTTGGTTTTGTTTTTTTAAAATTCCTGAATAGACTTGTATTTTTTACATGTGATTCTCAACAATCCCATCAGAGATGGGCTCTTTATTCAGCTTTCTGGTCACACTGCTTAAATCATTCCTGCTTCCAGAATACAAGCAGCCAAAGAACAACCAAGCTCTATATTACAAGGAACCAGTTACTGGAAAACTGTGATTCTCCATTATGTAGAAGACCGAATAATTTGCTTTTCTCACACTATTACAGACTGTAAAAAACATACATATAGATAAAAACACCATTTAAATATGACTTAATATGCTGTCCTGTGTTAAGACTAATAACCTGTGATCTGCAGATTCCCTCTTCCTTCAGGCAGCTAACTGGAATAACATCTATAGTAACACCTACCACTACTAGTTTGATACATGAGGGTCACAGAACTGCTCTAAGAATATCCTTTACTTATAAAGCATTCTTCCATAAGGAGGGTTCATATTGCTTTTTCAGCTTGTCGTACCAAGTCTTCCTTATTGTAGAAGTCAGGGGTTTTTTTATACTGTCGGGTCCTGCCTACCAAATAGTCTGGCAATTCCTAGGCTTTATACCAAGAGATCCAAAAAAAGAATATTTTGCAATCATAGAACCAGCAGGATAGAAAAGACCTCTTGATTCATCAAGTCCAACCATTCCTATCAACCACTAAACCATGTCCCTCAGCACCTCATCCACTCATCTTTTAAACACCTCCAGGGAAGGTGAATCAACCACCTCCCTGGGCAGCCTTTTCCAGTGCCCAATGACACTTTCCATGAAAAATTACTTTCCGATACCTAGTCTGAACCTCCGATGGCGCAGTTGAGGCCACTGCCCCTTGCCCTGTCCCCTGACACCTGGGAGAAGAGGCCAGCTCCCTCCTCTTTACAAC
Organism: Piaya cayana; assembly: GCA_013389865.1. Classification (NCBI taxonomy): domain Eukaryota; kingdom Metazoa; phylum Chordata; class Aves; order Cuculiformes; family Coccyzidae; genus Piaya; species Piaya cayana. Next base: position 12,327 of record WAAB01022999.1, read on the forward strand.
CTCCTTTCAGGCAGTTGTAGAGACCAATGAGGTCTCCCCTCAGCCTCCTCTTCTCCAGGCTAAACAACCCCAGCTCTCTCAGCCGCTCCTCATAAGGCCTGTTCTCCAGCCCCTTCACCAGCTTCATTGCTCTTCTCTGGACTTGCTCCAGGACCTCAATGTCTTTCTTTTAGTGAGGGGCCAAAACTGAACACAGTATTCGAGGCGTGGTCTCACCAGTACCAAGTACAGAGGGAGAATAACCTCCCTGGACCTGCTGGTCACACCGTTTCTGATCCAAGCCAAGATGCCATTGGCCTTCTTGGCC